>JAUZST010004369.1:0-16365 GCA_034779995.1 Parotocinclus haroldoi | reverse complement strand
TTTAAATGCATCTTTGGTCTCTGGGCAAATGACATCACAAACCTCCAACATACAGTCTTTAACAAATTCTCCATCAAAAAAGGCACGAGCAGATTTTGCTACGAGCTTAGCAATCCTGTAGCTAGCAATGGTACATGCTTCGGACTCCTTTCGTCTCTTTTCAAACACGCCTTGTTGACTTACTAGTTGCTTTTTTAGTGCTTCAATCTTTTGCTTTTTATTGTCATCTTGGAGATCGGCAAGTTTTGGGTGTTTTGTTTCGTAATGCCTCCGTAAATTATATTCCTTTGCCATGGCCACGCATTCCAAGCACACCAGACACGAGAAAACAGCAGTGCTTGTTTCATAAAAAAGTACTTGGATTTCAATTTGGGGTTAAATATCCTATGTTCGAGATTTCTTTTTTAAAGCATACTTGGTTTGGACATGATACCGCTGAAATAACTTGTATTTACCTATTTTAGTGACTTTTTGGTTTTGTTGTCCCAGTTTTTGGTGTTGGAAAAAGACAGAATCGCACACTTCAGTGATGGATGGTGATGGATACGGGCTGGAGAATGATTCAAGTTTTGGAAAGTAAACACCAGGCGGAAGTGTTCCGCGATGTCATCAAACTTTCCAATGAATTTAAAGTGGCAGCATTGATTATTAAAAAGGCACCAGTACTAACTTTAGCGGGCTGGATGAACAGTTTTACCGGGCCGTATGTTGTGCACCCCTGATCTAGAGAATGTGGAAATAGTGGTATCCAACAGTTTCTAAAACTAAAACATTTCTTTAACTCTCAGCACAAGAGCAATAAGGGAAAACACCACAACATGGTTGCAGCCATGGTTTCCACAGCACGTTTGCCCAAGATAGCTGGTTGGGAGGAAACGTAAGCGTCTGGCGATGTTCCTCCACAGCACCTTCCACACGTCGTAGAATCTCTGCATAGCGTGCTTCAGTCTCAGCCGTCAGTGGCACTGCCTCTGAGGGGTCAGAGGTGACATCAAAAACAAGCGGTGGATCATGATGGGTGATGCCATCACCATGGCATTTGCCTGATTTGCTTAGGTTATTCGGAGTGAAGAAGTGAACTTTAAATACTGAGTTACCTAAAAAATCAAATGAGAATAATAAGACACAGATTAATCAGAAGCATTATAATCATAAGCATTCCATGTCTGGTGCAGTACATTATTTGTGATACACTACATGTCGTGGTGCATTATGGGATAGTCCATTAGATAATCCACACTGTGTTTTCAGACACCACTGACAATGGCAGAATCCCCAAAATAATACTTAACAAAATTAAAACAATTTTCAAGTCTCAAAGGTAAATAAATCAATAGCCATAACTTCCAGTTTACTTGCTGCTGACAGGCTTTACAATTCCAGTAAATTTAAGTGTATCTAAGATAAACTGACCTTAGTCTGCTAGCCAAAGCTCATATCTTCAGGTGAGCTTTGTTGTCTGTTTAGTTGGGTTGCTGTCTTTTGTCCTTGATCATAACAGGTTTGTATATACATTCATGTACAGTGTTCCCTCGCCACTACGCGGTTCACCTTTTGTGCATCGCGGGTTTTCAAAAAATATTAATGGAAAAAATATGTCACGGATTTTTGCTGTTTCGCTGGTTTTTGCTTTTACATTAAAAAAAAATTATCATTTACCTTTACATTAAAAAAAAAATCACAAAATGTATAAAGAATATATTACAAATATTATTTCTAACAATAAAGAAATGTTATAAATCCTAAAATATTACGATTTACAGTAAATAGCTGTTGTGTCTACTCAATGTGTAGGATATGACGTGCTTGTAAGCTCGGTACAGACGGAGCATGCATGATATGAGAGTGATGTATGGCGTCTTAAGTAAAGAGAACGATCGATTACTTCAGCGTGTTGCTTGATTGTTCAACAGTTAAAAACACTACAATAGCGTATTTAATTAGTTCTACGGCTAAAATAGTATATAAATACTTACATAAATATAGCGTCCCTACTTCGCGGATTTCCATTTATTGTGGGTGGTCCTGGAACATAACCCCTGCCATAAACGAGGGATCACTGTATTACTGAAGTTGCCAGAGTGTCACCAAACCTCAGCTCATAAGATAAACATCTGGACATTAAGTATACTGAACTAAATTATAAACACAATATTTTTGTTCATGCTCCCATTGTTTATGAGCTGAACTCAGATCTAAGACTTTTTTCTGTGTAAATAAAAGGCATTTTCTCTTAAATATTGTTCACAAATTTGCCTAAATCTGTGTTCGTGAACACTTGTCCTTTGGCGAGATAGTCCATCCACCTCACAGACGTATCAAGATGCTGATTTGACAGCATGATTATTGTACAGGTAGACATTAGGCTGGCCACAGTAAAAGGGCACTTTAAATTGTGCAGTTTACTTTTACTGTATTAGGGGGTTACATGGAGGTTAGGACCTGGAACAAGTTGCTACAGAAATTCCGAGACTACCAAACATGCTCAATGGATGACATGTCTGGTGCGTATGCTGGCCATTCAATAACTGGGATGTTTTCAGCTTTCAGGAACTGTGTACAGATCCTTTCAGTATGGGGCCGTGCATTATCATGCTGCAACACGAGATGATGGTCGTGGATGAATGGAACAACGATGGGTCTCAGGATCTTGTCATCGTATTCAAACTGCCATCAATAAAATGCACCTGTGTTTGTTGTCCATAACATATGCCTGCCCTTACCACAACCTCACCGCCACCATGGGCCACTTGATTCAACATGCTGACATCAGCAAACCCTCACGATGCCCTATATGCAGTCTGCCATCTGCCCTGGACATCCAGGATTAATTCATTTAAAGAACACCTCTCCAATGTGCCATACGCCATCAAATGTGAGCATTTGTCCACTCAGATTGGTTATGACGATGAACTCAGGTGGAGGCAGTGATGAGGACGGCAAGCTTGCAGATGACACAGCCTCACTGAGATGGTTTCTGACAGTTTGTGCATAAATTCTTTGGTTATGCAAACGGATTGTTGCAACAGCTGTCTGGATGGCGATCTTAGGTGAAGATGCTGGATGTGGAGGTCCTGGGCTGGTGTGGCTACATGTGCTCTGTGGTTGTCATGCCTGTTGGATGTACTGCCAAATTCTCGGAAGCGTCTTGGGAAATGGCTTATGCTAGAGAAATAGAGATTTAATTCACAGCTTTGGAAGACATTCTCGCAGTCAGCATGCCTATTGCACGCTCCCTGGAAACTTGTGACATCTGTGCCATTGTTCTGTGTGATAAAACTGAACAATTTAGCATGGCCTATTAATGTGCTAAGGCATACCTGTGCAATTATTATGCTGTCTATTCAGCATCTTGATTTTCCACACCTGTGAGCTGGCTGGACTATATCAGAAAAAGAAAAGTGTTCACAAACACATTAGAAAAATTTGTGAACAATATTTGAGACAAAAAGGCATTTTGTTTACATAGATAAAGTCGTAGATGTTTGAGTTCAGCTTTTGAAAAATGGGAGGAAAACCAAAGGGGTTGCATTTATATTTTTGTTCAGTATATGTATACTTAACCAGTGGGCAACCTGTAGGCAGCATCCTATGACCACTAAGAACTAGAGGATAAAACACACTGTGACAACAGATGCGCTATTGTATTGGCATTTACTATGTGGACCAACAAAATAGGTATGTGTAACATGTAGACTGCTATGTCTGGTCAATGTATAACATGCCATTGCCACATCAGTGCCACTGTGGTACTGGGTATTATCTACCACCAATTTTATACCTGCATGTGGTATTCATATGACGGTCTTGACCACTGACTTGTTGAAAAGAGGCTGACAATATGGCATTGCCATATGTCAGCAGATGAATAACCATCTGTAATTGAAGAACTATAAAAGGCACCTGTGATGGAGGGCTAGCGAATCAGACCACTTCATCACTTGAGTGCCCATTTGTGTTCATAAAGCTATATACTGCTCCATTGTCATGTAACTCAAAATAATGCTTTTTTTCTTCTTCATCACTATATACCAACCTCTTCATCCTTTTTCAGAATTCCTTCAGGAATTTGGCAATGTCTCCTGTTTAGTGGAGATATTTATAGGTGACTTTAATATTTGTGTGAGCAAGATCCAATTAAAATGTATTTTTGTCATATGTAGAATCCATGAGTATCATTCAGAATGTGATGAAACTGACTTAATACTATAATAAGACCTTAGATCTAATTTAGGCTCATTGGTACCTAGGTTTCACCTGATCTCTAAGACTGCACATCCCTAAATTAAACTCAATTTACTGTAGTACTTTGCTTTTCAACCATTTTACTAACAAACTCACCAATCATAATAAAACAAAACAAACAAACAAACAAGAACAAAATGGTATAATCCTTCTGTGTGTACCAGGAGACCTTACGATTACATACCATTTCATGTAATAATCTTATAATCTAATCTAGATAAATGAAAGTGAATCCCCACAGTCATGTTTCAATGTCTAACTGAGCAGCTCTATCATGATGCAAATTCTGGGTTACAATGTATTATTACACTGCCTCATTTAATAATTTGAAAATAATTTAATGTTTTTTGTTTCAATGTGTACAACAGAGAAGATTGGCTGCAAGTGAATATTTCTATTTTTGCTTCCCCCACTCTGTGGATTTCTGTTTTTCCACAAACCAAAATGCAGCTGCTCTGCATTGATTCACAAAGCACTGGACCGTAACATTATTTTATTTGAAGCAGAGCTCACTTGTTCTCTCTCTCTCTCTCTCTCTCTCTCTCTCTCTCTCTCTCTCTTTTTATCTATCTCTCTCTCTCTCACACACATTTTTTTCCTCAGGGTGAATTAGTGCAGAGTGGGTGGTAATGATATTTTTCCAGACCTGTTTGTATGCGACAGACGAAAGGAAAACTCCCAAACACTACATAAAAGGGATCTCCAAGGGAATTTAGTACACACATATTCAGAAATAAAGGCCTTGAGTAGCAATGGAATCTCATCATGAACTGGATGTCTTTACCATCATTCAGTAAGTACGGATAGTTTGCTTCCGCTCTCAAATGAGAATTTAATTTGTATAAATGCAATGCTTTTTATTTGTTGGTGGTCAAACCAAAACATACGACTCGTGCTCCATCACATTCAACACTATTTTATTTGCTTTGTATTTCAGCTGTTATTTAAATATAAATGTTGTACCATGGATTTACAAGATTAGAAGTGACAATATTTCTGAACTGACAACCAGAAAAGAAAAAAACATTAGTAAGTCTACTTGTATACACAAGACAGCAAAACATCATAAATAGTATGATGTAATTAGAGGACTATAATGACTTCACTGTTTTAGAATCTAATAAGAAGACCAGAAACTTTTTGCTAAAATTATAACTTGATTGACACGATAAATAAATTAAACCCAAAAGAATATGTTCCGCTGTCCACGCGTTCACCATTTTATTACAACTATGTCAAAAGCTTGTATAAATGTGGGGTAAATCTGCACATTTACTTAATCTTGAGCAGTTCAGATGTCTTGAAAAAGGTGTTGATGGCTCAGGAAAATGTTGATGGTTGAACTCAAATGACTTTTTGCGCTAGTGCCCTAACCTAACACAATCTGTAGTAATGTGAGAACAAAAAAAACATAAGGAACCTGACACATATTGGTTTTAATATTATGGTTTACATTCCTTGGGGTCAAATGGATGTTTTTTTACCAGTAGAAAATCCAGTATCCACTCAAGGTAAATGCTGAGTCTGAATTTGTGTAGTTTTGTGGCCATCTATGACTCAAACATCTTTATCAGGTTTGCAAACAATACCAATATGATAGGCTTGATCTCCAACAATATGGGTCAATAATGGGTCAGCCTACAGAGAATAAATCAAGAACTGGACTGCTGGAGCCAAAAACACAACAACCTTGCTATGTATTCTACACCCTCCCCTGAAAATCTGTGCTGTGAGAATAATAGTAAAACTGCTTAAATTGCTTTACAGTTTTAATGTAAACTTTCACAATTCTACTATGATTTTTATGTTAATTTGGCTACTACCTGGTTCTACTATTCTACAAATATCACAGTACATTTTATCCTGCGTCAAGTGCAATAGTGTTCTGTCAATATACCTCAACTTGCTCAGAGAACCTGACTCTAGTCAGAGTTTTTTTCCATTTAGCATCCTTCTTTAGCAGCATTCTCTTCTCCAATCTTATTCTGGGAAAAATGACAGCATTCACTCAGCATGTACAATTGCTGTATCTGTTATTATTTCTATTATTTTTCTCCTTTACTGTGCAGAATTTTTATACTCATTGTTTGTACTAAAGGCGAATTATGTAAGTGCTGTTAAATAGTGTTACAAACGTCATTAGATCATTAAAAAATCTCAAGTCATTTATTTGAAGCATTCAGTTAACAAAAATGCTTTGTTGTGCAGCTTATTTTTATTTTCTTTACTGTGACTTCTCATTGAAGCTTTGATCGCTAATAAATTGTGGTGTGGAATAGCCATGGTTTTGACAAATTTAGGCATTCCTACTAAATCTAATTACAGTGCTTGCATATAATAAATGCATATAAGAAATACTAATTGTTAATATGACTGCTCCATTGTCATGTAACTCAAAATAATACTTTTTTCTTCTTCATCACTATATACCAACCTCTTCATCCTTTTTCAGAATTCCTTCAGGAATTTGGCAATATCTCCTGTTTAGTTTTTTCCACCTAATAAGGGCTTCAATTGTAGGTGACTTCAATATCTGTGTTGAGCAAGATCCAATTGAAATGTATTTTTGTCATATGTAGAATCCATGAGTATCATTCAGAATGTGATGAAACTGACTTAATACTGTAATAAGACCTTAGATCTAATTTAGGCTCATTGGTACCTAGGTTTCACCTGATCTCTAAGACTGCACATCCCTAAATTAAACTTAATGTACTGTTGTACAAACTCACCAATCATAATAAAACAAAACAAACAAGATCAAAATGGCATAATCCTTCTGTGTGTACCAGGAGGCCTTACGATTACATACCATCTCATCTAATTGTATATGTTATATAAAATAGCTTGAAAATAAAATGAAAATGAATAATTAAATTAAAAAGCTTGTTTAGTTTAATTATACTATATGAATGTAATTCCAAATTTCTTTGAAGACTTCTAGTGTGATCGCAGCTCTAGCGGTTGTGGTATCTGTTGGTATTGCATTTCACTGCCTCTTCTCATGTTGTGTGCTTATACTTTCTGATGGCAGGTATGTCACGTCACATTTTTGTTCATTGGAGTAAAAACCTACAGACCATACTTATCTACTTGTACTAGAAATTCATCCTTTGGCAAGCATGTGAAACAGGTTATCACAAAATGACAAATGAAAAGATAATTTATTTGATTTTATGATTAATTTGTTTTTATATTAATGGGTGGCATGGTCATGCAAGTGGCTAGCACTGTAGCCTCACATATCCAGAGATGCCTGGTTTGAAATGAATCCCATTGTCACTGCTGTATTAATAAAGCCAATGGCGACTTTCTTCTCCAGAACAATCCAAACTCATAGATAGTCCTTGTTATTATTTTCCTGTTTAAATTGCTCAAAAGACATAT
This sequence comes from Parotocinclus haroldoi, assembly GCA_034779995.1. Classification (NCBI taxonomy): domain Eukaryota; kingdom Metazoa; phylum Chordata; class Actinopteri; order Siluriformes; family Loricariidae; genus Parotocinclus; species Parotocinclus haroldoi. Next base: position 8,733 of record JAUZST010004369.1, on the reverse strand, counting down.
CTTATGTTGTTCAATACTGATACTGGTCATGTACATTTTTGTGTCTTTTTGACTAATTGGGCATCAATGTCAGCAGAAGTGAGTAAAGGCCTCTTGTGTGCCACTCTGCTCCATATGTTAATGGTATGCACTTCCCTGTGACATTTTGTAAGACATTGGTTGTGAAGAATCTGCATTGACCTTTAGAAACAATTCTTGAATGGAAGTAAAGTGATTTTAATACACAAATTGTTCCTTGTCTGTCAGTTTCTTCTTTCAGACACAATTTTGATTAGTATTTCCTGCAGACTGGGACTCTTGCCACTGCTGCTAGACTCTCATGGCCGTATGCTTCAATACACCTGCAAAATCAGCTACTTCATACTATGTTTATGTTTTTGGATCACCCAAAAGCCATTACTCATATTGCCAATCATTAACATTATTAATCATTAACATGTATTTTGAGCCTTTTTTCACACACTGAATGAGTCATTCACTGCACTGTACCACCTCTTGTCAATCTATAAATCCCATTGCACACATCACAAGTATTTTTTGCGTTATCATTCTTGTGCACAGTCATCTGCAGCACTACCGCCACTACCATCTACTACCACCTTAAACATGCAAGGTGACTATTTTTTTTTTTTTTTTAAGTCTGAAGCACTTATTTTAGCTGTAAAGAACTAAATGTTTCCAGTGTGACTTTACTCTTAATATAAACCTTATTTAGTATCAGATTATAGCCTTATAAAGAACAAAAAGTGTGCACCTTTCATGGCTACTAATTAAACTTAGGAAAGATAAACTAAGCTTAATTAAATGTAACTTGTGTAATTAATGATATAGTACAATAGTTACTTCATTACTACTTAATATCTGCCTCAGTTTTTTCTCTGTTAACCAGACCTGAAAAATCATATACAACAGTGATTCTCAAACTTTTTAGATCAAGTATCAAATCAAGATTCAAGATTATCAAATCAAAACCTTGAAGTGCCACCTAAAGATCTTATCACAGAAACAAATGCACCACACACACACACACTCTTTTCACTGTGTGCAAAACAATTCATTTTCACAGTGTGTGAAACAATTTATTTTTAACTATTGTTTGTATATAAATGACTTACTGATAAAATTTTACTCATAACCTGCTGGACAATTTTGGACAAAAGACTTACTGATAAATTTCAACTCCTAAAATTCCAAATTTAGGAACCAGTTAACACAGTGTAGGCTTAATAAAATATACGTCAGTGTAAATAATGAGATATTGTATGTCGGTGTGATTTTTTTTAACACAAAAAGCAACTTAATTTTTTATTAAAACCAAAATTATATGTTATTCTCATATGTTTTGCACATACATTGTAGATATTTAATTGTTAAATAAATTGTTACATTTTGAGAACCACTGATATACACAATACACAAATTATATACACTATTTAGATAAATGTTTGCCAGAAAGTTGAACTGACTTGTTGAAAACAGAAACTCAGTCACTGGTTTATCAGTAGGCTACAACGCTATTTTACTGCCACTGGGTGTCTACGGATCATTTACAAATGTAATCTTTATACTGTATGAATGTGTTACAAGCGAGTGCTCCTAAAATAGCAAAAATTAATTATTAGAATGTGTGTCCACAAACTTGCCTTTATAGAGTACTTGGTCTAAAATAAATATGTATCAATGCATTCATAGTTTCTATGTCAATTTGACAATTATTCAGTTGTATACCTACATGTATTTATAATAATAATAATAATAATAATAATAATAATAATAATAATAATAATAATAACCACCGTTGAAAGCAGGATCTTTAAAATGGTTAATTAGGTATCAGCACTGCCTCTCTCTTCATCACTCCCCCTCACTGTGTCCTCCCACGTTCCCTCTGTTCTGCTTTCCTTGTCCCTTTCCTTCTCTAATGCAGAAACCAAGCATCACTTTGTGTCCGCATCTTTCTCTGCTTCTTCTTTCTTCTGCCCGTCTCTCCCTTTCTCCATCCCTGTCGCAGCGTTCCCGTGTTCCCGCGAATCATGCTCATATGGAAACGGGTTAGGTTGGCTGCCGGCAGCAAGCGTTGTCAGAAATGCCGTCTGGGGGTAATAACACCGGGCCGGGGCAGATTTTCAGCGACCGCGGCCCGCGTAGCTCTCTGTTTTCCGCCATCGCTATTCGCACCGTCATTCACACTGGAGTGAACGGCGGACCTGATGGACGTGTTCAGCTTCGTTAGAATGCCGAAACTACCAGGGTGAGTCCGCCGCCATCTTTTGGCTTTTAGCGCTCTACAATGACTTTATAATAGCTTTAGGTGAGCAATCAGTAGCGAGACACAGTTAAGCATTACTCTTAATCATGTCACACCATTATCACTAATTGTGACCATTAAACTGCAGAAAATGACGGCCGTCACACCAGGTAACTGCGGTCATGTAGAATTTATAGTCGCACAGGGTTTGACAGTGCTCTTGATGTCAAGGCATGGAGAGTCTGTTCTGAATGTATTTTGTAATGCTCACAAAATTAGTGGATAAGCTCATTCAAAATGAAACTTCCCCTAATTTTTGTGAGCAATGTAGATAATCTTCTTATATCTGCATACATGTCTCATGGGTACTCATGGCTTCGAATACATTCCAGAGACGTGTTTTGGGTCAATTGGTTTTGTTAAAGTGTCCCTCTGTAATTGAGTCTGTGTATGCTACCTGTTCAAGCATAGCAGTTACCAATCACAATATCAAGGGTCGTCAGGGTTCCTCAAAATCTGATTTTATTGTGCTGTTGCTCATAAAGGAAGACTTAATGGAAGTTAAAAATCCTAATGAAAACAATAAGATTGGACCCCAGAGCTGTTCTAGTGTACAATCCAATTCCCAAGTTGGGACATTATGAAAAACATAAATAAAAATAAAATACGATGATTTGCAAATCATTTTCAACCCATATTCAATTGAATACACTACAAAGACAGGATATCCAATGTTCAAATGGATAAACTTTATTTTTGTATGCAAATATTTACTTGTGGAATTTGATGCCTGCAGCACATTCCAGAAGATTTGGGACAGGGGCAACAAAAGTTGAGGAGTGCTCTAAAAACACCTATTTAGAACTTTCAGCAGGTGTCATGATTGGGTATAAAGGAACAATCCCCTAAAGGCTCAGTTGTTCACAAGCGAGGATGGGGAGAGGATCACCAATTTGTGAACAACTGCATGAGCAAAAATGCAACAGTTTATGAACAACGTTTCTCATCGTGAAATTGCAAGGAATTTAGGGATTTCATAATCTATGATCCATAATATCATCAAAAGATTCAGAGAATCTGGAGAAATCTCTGCATGTCTACAAACCAACATTGTATTCCCGTGACTACACCATTCTATAAGGGATATTACCACATGAACTCAGGAACACTTCACATAACCATTGTCAGTGAATACATTCGTTGCTCCATCTAAAGTGCAAGTTAAAACCATGCAAATTGAAAGCCAGATATCAAAAACACCCAGAAACACCACCAGCTTCTCTGGGCCCGAGCTCATTGGATGGACTGATGCAAAGTGAAAAAATTTCCGGGGTCTGACAAGTTCACATTTCAAATTGTTTTTGAAAATCATGGATGTCTTGTCCAAAGAGGAAAAGGAGTGTCCAGATTTTTATCAACACAAAGTTCAAAAGACAGCATCTCTGATGGTATGGAGGTGTGTTAGTGCCCATGGTATGGGTAACTTGCACATATGTGATGGCACCATTAATAGTGAAATTTTTGGAGCAGCATATGTTGCCATCTAACCGTCTTTTTCAGGGACATCCCTGCTTATTTCAGCAAGACAATACCAAGCCACATTCTGTACATGTTACAACAGTGTGGCTTTGTAGTAAAAGAGTGCGGGTACTAGACGTATTTAAAATGTGTGCCGCATTATAAAGTGCAAAATACTGCTCCTGCCTGCTGAACAACTGAAGTTGTACATCAAGAAAAATTGGAAATAATTAAATCTACAAAAAATCAACAGTTAGTGTCTTCAGTTCTCAAAAGCTTATTGAGTGTTGTTAAAAGGAAATGTGATTTAATACAGTAGTAAACCGGCCCCCGTCCCAACTTTTTTGTAACGTGTTCTAAAACCAATGCAAAATGACTGAATGTTTACAAAAACAAAAAGTTTATCCGTTTGAACATTGATTATGTTGTCTTTATAGTGTGTTAAATTGAATATTGGTTAAAAAGGATTTGCTAATCATTGTATTCTGTTTTTTATTCATGTTTTACACAACGTCCCAACTTCGTTTTAACTTAGGTTAAAATTTCAACTCTCACAGGTATGAATAAAACTTCAATTCACACTGCGTCAGTAAACATAGAGCAGATGTGAGCAAAATGAGAGCAAGAAACAATACTTGCAAAAAACAAGCATATACAGATTAATTTACATCGAAAAGATTTATTAAATTTTTAGATGAGTAATTTAAAATTGGCCTAAGCCAGGGATCAGGACTTTCTGAAAGATAAATGGTGGAAGCTGTTATGTTGAAAGCTGTTCCATAGGCACAATGACTTCTCTAAAACAAAGATTAGTTTGGAGCAATAGTAGTGCTAAAATCTGAATGACTTGCAGCTTTATGCCTACTTTTTGCTGACCTTTTTGAAGCAAAACCAATGAGATTTGGAGACATGACAAGAAAAATATAAAAAAGGTTATTTAAGATAGGGTGTGTGAAGGAACAGGGCAGCTGAGTGAGGTGGGAAAATGCTTTAAGTTAAGGTTGCCTGACTGGGATGTGGAAAGCTGATACCTGTGGCATCAAATTCCTTGTCCAGGCTGTGTTAGATATACTTGCAGGCCCCATTAAAACATATGAAGAAGGACAGAGTAACCAGCCTCAATATTGTTCTCCAAATTTTGAATCCTGCAGAATGTCTTACTTAGCTAGAGTAGAACGTATTGATAGTGGCACAATCAGATCCTGAGGGTCAGTCAGGTTTTAACAATAATGCCTAAATGCCTGAAACGCAAGGTCAGGACAGCAGCATGAAAAATAACTTGGGGGTTGGGCAAAAAATGGTTTTATCCATCGGTGTCCAGACAAAACAAACCAGTGCTATTATATGTTGACAAATTATATAAAAATGAGTCATGCAGGAAAATATTGGCAAAGCACAAACACAAAGCAAAGCAAGTGTTCATTCCTCATGGAAAGCTTAGTTTTCATGGGTTGTACCTGGGATGTTCTGCAAAATTTGTAGGGAAGTAGACAGTAGAAGTCTTAACAAGGAAGTAGCACTTTTAGAAAAAGGTTGCTGAAGAGTCACAGCAGAACTCTTTAGCACATTGTGTGTATAGCTGTGAAATAGCCTCTACCATTTCTGGACCACTAGATATGTTCATGTGATGGAAACACATTGAAGGCGATTTCAAGGTGACCAAGTTAGTCACGACAGCATATCACATGGTTAAAAGAAAAAGACCTGACTATCCATGAGATAAACTAATGAAAAACTTTGTGCACTGTCTAACAATAATACATATAAGTATTTAAAACACAATATAAATAAAACTCAATATTAGAAATTTGAGCAGATTCATTTAAAAATGTTCAAACATGGGCTTTGCCATGGGGATATATGGTGTTTTTGTGATGTTTTAAAACAATAATAATATAATCAGTTATGTGAAGTTATATTGTGAGGATGTGCACTTATTTGCAGAACAAATAACATTAAGTAAATATATATTCGCTCGTGTAGTTATTTATTTGTGAATAACAGTATATTTAGTTTGGGCCAGTGATCATCCAGTCACTTGCCTGACTGGTTATGTTGGGTAAAAAAATTAACATTGAACTATGTCATCTTACGAGTCATTAACCCAGGACTTTTTCCAAGATGTCCTACCCCACCACGAGGGACCATCACTTTTGTTAAAGTGGGTTAGCAACAACAGCAAGCACTGAAAACATCTGTGTGAGACTTGTAGCTGTTGGTGGAAATTAAGCATCAACCAAATTTCTTTAGCCATATTGCAGCTAACATTACGAGGTCAGATATTGTTCACTGTCTGAATGTAAAAAACAAGTGGTTCTACTGAAGGTCACGTTCCTTTGGGAAAACTGCTTGGAGGACGTCTTCAACTGAAACCCACCAATGCATTATGGTCTGGTCAACAACTCCCAGTAATGTGTTGGAAGTGCAAGTGTCCTTCTAAAAGAGGCTGAGTTTTAGGGCTTTCCTGTTCAATCTCTTTTCAGAGCCCTTATCACAGTGTATATTATCACTTCTGGAGTGTCATCAAAGCAGCAGATTGAGCCTGGAAATATCTGTGGCTAAAGAGTAGATACATGGGTCCGTGGTTAGGTACGTGGTTAGATAACCACATAATGCACGTCACCCTAGTCATTTGGACGTGGATATATTTTGTTAAAAGACAAAGTTTTTTGCAAAGATTCATTCATTTAAAATTTTATGCCAGCAACACATTCCAAAAGACTTGTGACAGGGGCATGTTTACCAATGTGTTACATCACCTTTCCTTTTAAAAACACTCTTAAGCTTTGGGGAATTTGAGAACACTAATTGTTGAAGCTTTGTATGTGAATTCCCCCCCCCCATTTTTGCTTGATGTTCAACTCCGGGGTTTCCCCATGTGGTAATATCAGTTATAGACCGATGCCGGTTTTTGCTGCAGTATCACCTGTGGCATCAAAGGTCACGAGCATTCAGTGTTGGTTTTTGGCCTTGCTGCTTGAGATTTCTAAAGATTCTCTGGTTCCTTTGATGATTTTATGGACTGTAGATGATGAGATCCCTAAATTCATAGCAATTGCATGTTGAGAATCTGCTAGGTCAGATGTTACATGAATATGGATTACGGAAGGTCATACCGATCCACAAGAACCTGCATTGAGGTTAATATGGCATTGTATAACAGATAAGCTATATACAGTGGAGGAAATAAATATTTGATCCCCCACTGATTTTGAAAGTTTGTGCTGGGACAAATAATTGAACAGTCTATGATTGTATGGTAGCTTTAACAGTGAGAGATGGAATATCAAAAAGAAAATAAAAGAAAGAAAATTAAATAATATTTAAATAAAAATAATTTGCATTTCATTGAGGGAAATAAGTATTTGATCCACTAAAAACATGACTAATGTTGGCTCCCACAGACCACTGACACACCCTAATCTCAGTGAAGTTGTTATCTGCATGAAAGACACCGATACCAAATTGTCACCTGTATAAAAGGCCACCTGCCAACAGACTCACTGACACTCCAACATCTTCACCATGGTCAAGACTAAATAGCTGTCTAAAGATGTCAGGTACAGAATTGTTGACCTACACAAGGCTGGAATGGACTACAAAGCCATGAGTAAGAAGCTGGACGAGAAGGTGAACTGTTGGGGCAATTGTTCTGAAGTGGAAGAAGTACATTACTGTATTTATAATCGGCCTAGGCCTGGAGCTCCATGCAAGATATCACCTTGTGGAGTCTCACTGATCATGTGAAATGGTTAAAAATCAGCCAAGAACTAGACAGGAGCTGGTTAATGATCTCAAGGCAGCTGGGACCACAGTCTTCAAAAAACATTGGTTATACACTGATACATGCAAGGTTCTTCTGCTCAAGAAGGCTTACATCCAGGCCTGACTCAAGTTTGCCAATGAACATATTAATGACTCTGAGAGAGACTGGGAGAAGGTGCTGTGGTCAAATGAGGCCATAATTTAGGTCTTTGGCCTCAACTCAACTTGGAGGAAAGAAAATACAGAATATGATACTAAGAACACCATCCCCACCCTCAAGCATGGTGGTGGAAGTATTATGTTTTAGGGGTGTTTTTTTTCTAAGGGCACAGGTCAACTTCACCACATTGACAGGAAGATGAACAGGGCCATGTATCGCAAAATCCTGGGTGACATCCTCCTTGCCTCTGCCAGGACAATGAAAATGGGTCGTGGATGAGTCTTCCAACACGACAACAACCCACAACATACAGCCAAGGAAAATAAGGAGTGGCTCCATAAGAAGCATATCAAGGTCATGGACTAGCCAGTCTCCTGACCTCAATCCCATAGACAATCTAGAAAATATCATTAAAAATGCATGCCTAAAAACCTTAAGGATTTGGAGACGATCTGCAGAGAGGAGTGGGCCAAAATTACTCCTGAAGTGTGTGCAAACTACAAGGAACATCTGACTGCGGTGCATGCCAACAAGGGTTTTGCCACCAAGATTAAATTATGTTTTTCTATTGGGTCAAATACTTATTTCCTTCAATGAAATTTAAATTAATTTTTATTTTATTTTTTTTGTTGGTATTCTATGTGTCATTGTTAAAATAAAGCTGGCATAAAATTATGAGACATTTAATTATTTTTTTTAAAAACTTTCATACTGTGAAATTTCATTTCAATAATTGTGCAATATTTTTCATTTTACCATTCAAAGGTCATTTAAAAAACACGTTAACAAATAAACTTTTGTTTTGTTTGGGTGAAAATTTGTATATAAGGTCTATCTTATTTTATCTTGTGTTATTTTATTTAATGTTATCTAATTATTATTTTTGCACTGAAAGAGAGAGAGTTAGAAAGAGAGAGATAGATGGATAGATAGATAGAGAGAGAGAGAGAGAGAGAGAGAGAGAGAGAGAAATAGATAGATAGATAGATATATAGATAGATAGATACAGAGAGAGAGAGAGAGAGAGAGAGAGAGAGAGAGA
>JAUZST010004368.1:0-42155 GCA_034779995.1 Parotocinclus haroldoi | reverse complement strand
TCGGTTGCCATTGAAAATAACTCGACAACTAAGAGTCTGTAAACAAACCCCCATACAGAATATGAAGAGCTGTTCCCAAAACTCTTATCCAGGCAAGGTACCAGCACAAAAACACACTCAGTCAACCTGTGCACAATCATTCTGCAATAAATCAGATGTATTGCATCATGAAAGATGGTGCCAATTCAGGTGGTTGACACATGAATTCAAGAAAACTTTTGAATATTTTAGACCTGAAAATCGAACTACATTTTTTTCTCTCTCAATACGACACACCTACGAAGTAAAACCAGTAAAACCATTCTAATCTGAACACATCTAGCATGATACAGTCGTTTCTGTAGATTAATGTAAGGTGAATAGAGCAAATGATGTGTGAGCTGAGACTTTATGTTCTAAAAGAATGAACTCTTAGTAACAGTTTATTTCACGTGTGTTTGGGAACTCTAAGAGTCTTCCATGCCCTACTGTCCATGTGGGGTATAGATATGAGGTGACTAGCCAAATTTCCTTTATCAACATGGGGAAGATTAGGAAATATGTATGTTACAAGTATTTTGAACTTTATAAATCAGCATTTATTTTGAGGATGATGTGTTATGATGTTGACTGGATCTATCGACACTATTTCTCTAATAGGGACAGTGGTGTTAAATGAAGTTTAACACAATGAAGTCAAGTATATAATTACTGATTAAACATTTATTGTTTTACAAAACATTCACTTCCCAGGCCCTCACATTAAGACATGCGCACCAAATATTGGGAGCGCTCTTGATTAAATACAAACACACCAACAGAGATGCTTTTTTAAAAATATTTGCTTGTAACGATAAGTTGACAAAACGTGGGTGAAACTGGTTTATTTAGTCTAGCTAAATGGATGATGATAAAGAGAGACAATAATGAAGCAGGGATTTACTCCAAGGCAATAGACTGGTGATACATTTGATGCAGGAGTGACCGTTGGCTACTGGTAAACGTCAGTTGTGGATCATTGAGGTCAGTGTTGGATCCCAGAACGCTATGACTGTTAATCATGTTAATTATGCAAAATGTCATTGTTACCTACCTAAGGATTACTAAATCAGTCTTTTTGTTCAGTGACATGAATTATGTACGTTATGAGATTACATTGGCACGTTATACCCAGGGCTCCCAGCCTACATAAGTCCTGCCCAACAGATTGGCATCAGTTGCCTGATCTATAAGGCAATCCACTTGCTCTTCCACGCTTAGGTCCTCCTTTCCAAGCCTGGCACGGATGTTGTGTTCCTCACTGCCACGAGCCACATCCAGCATGCCCTTAAATGCAGGGTCCTTCTCAAAGCCGAGACGCAGCTCCTCACTAATGGCCCAAATACAATGGAAACAATTAAACCAGCTGTTACGTTCAAGCTAAATCCCATGTAGTCCAACCCCATCCCAAGTGTTAACAACCGGAGTTCTGCATACCTTGTTAGAAATGAGGGGTTAGCGCCCTTTAACTTTCGATAAGCAAAGTTGATCTTCTGTAATGGATACCAGTTGATCTCTTTAGTGTCCACACTCTCAGTCCAGGTGCCTCCTTTCTTAAGCTGCTTCACTGCAAAGTTCTAAAGAAAGTAGATTGTCGAGTAGGAGCTTGGGAAAAGACTAAAATGAAAATATTTATATATAATATTTTAAATTGAACATCAGGGCTGTCTTCATAAAGATTCCACAAATCTACTATTTACACACTACTTACACACGCGCGCACACACACACACACATACACCCATACCCACACCCATGCACACCGCACACACCGCACACACGGCCACACACCACATGCAGACACACCCACACCATACGCGCACAGCACACGCACACCACAACACACCCACACCAGGTGCACACCCCGCTCACATGCACACGCACGCCACACGCACACCCACACGCACACGCACACGCACAAACACACGCCGCGCGCGCGCACACACCACACACGCACAGCCACACACACGGCCAAACCACACACCCCGCGCACGCCATTCACACGACCACTTGCACACCCACCCACCCACACCACACGGCCATCAAACAACCCCACACCCAGCACACACCCCACACCCACAAGACACGCGCACGCACGCACGCACGTTTACTTGCTTTATTTTACTGACAGGTTAATTACCATGCTGATAATTTATGTGGCCTATGTAATCTACTGGATAACCTATAATAAAAGTAGCTCTGCTCCTTTCAGGTATTTATCTTGTGGGGTTGGTTTGTAATACAGATATATCAATTATAATTTTTCAAAATTTTAAAAACAATTTACTGGTCATTTCCTATTTTGGTAGATTATTTTTGTATTTTTTCCTCAAAGAATAACAAAATGGCAGGTAATACAGATCATTTTTGTTCAACATTTCTTTTAATGGACACTTGGACACTTTATAAGTGGACCATTTATAAAGAAAGATAGCAGCAGGTGTTTGCTTGTGACTGCCTTTGCATTCTCAGCAGGGTTAACTTTAGTCTAGTATGTATTCTATAAAGACCTGCTTACGATTTACTCATTAATGAGCTATCATTCCCAATTCAATGCTATACATATAAAACTTTAAACAATATGGATAAGGACAATACAGAATTTAATACAGACTTATTCTCAGAAGCTTGTAATCAAAGTCACATGTTCCCTACCTTCCAGTCCAGTGAGGGTTCTTTGACAAACACGTCCATGGTGTTGAGTAGCAAGTCAGGCTCGTCTCTGAAGGCACGAAGTGAGTGCACCATCACACTGCGGATCAGGCCAGACTCTGCCATTGGCTTCATCAGATTCACAAACTGACGCGTAAGCCGGAAGGGCATCAACTCGGGCACCGGCAGAAACTACAAAATACAATCACTGCTCATTAGGAATCCAGTGATTCCAATTGTTACATTCTCATTCCTAAGCAGGCTCCCTCATAGTCCATGTCTGACGATCCAATTTTGCACCAAGGGTGACCAACATTCAGTCAGCTTTATTACAGTAAGTGTGGTAGAGGTGAATCAAACGGAGGATAAAGTGGTGACATTAATAACCACAGTTAGCGGACTGGATCTGGTACAATTTACACTAGTTAACTGTACTATATTTCACAACAATGAATGAACTAATTGCTCCTTCTCTTATCAAGACGGCTCAAGTTAAAAAGCTATCCCACAACCCAACAGACATGTCCGATTACAGATCGTTTCCCCAATCCATTCCTGTCCAAAACACTTAAACGTGCTCCACCTCTTTTTCAAGAAAACAACCACCTTGATACCAAACAATTTACATGGCAGGTAATTCAACAGAAACTCCCCTCCTTTATGTAAATGGAGCACTTCATGGAGTCAAGGAATGCATTCAGAGCTGATCCTGAAACATCCTCACGTTTGACTGTGAGCCATGTGCTTGCCTAATGCCCCTGCCCACACGCGTTTGTCCTGTACACTAAACCACTGAGCTCAGTGATTAGATTTGACAGTTTGTCCGAACACTGAAATGAAATCTGCTTTCCCAAGTTTCACAACAGATGTCTGACTACTTTTCTGAAATTATTTCCTGGATTGCGAAACCCCACCTGAAGCTAAAACTGGACAAGACAAAACTCATCTACCTCCCAGCAAATATCTAACGGATGCTAGATCTACACCTTGGGTAATGTCTTCTCTATCCTTTGCACTTTGGTTATACTTGCCCTTTGTAACTTTATCCACAGTATTTGTACGTGATGTCCTAAACTAAACACTTGCAGCATACCTGAGTTGCTGAACCAAAAGCATGGCCAAAGTCGATGCCAATCATGCCTCCTGTTTCGGTATTGATCATGAAATTGGAAAGGTGTCGGTCCCCGATGCCCAGTACCCAGTGACTAATGCAGAGCAGTGCATGGGAGCTGGCAAAGTGAGAACGCAGTGTGAGGAAGGCTTCAGGTGTTGTGCTCATCCTTACAAAAGCTCGTCTGGATGGGACAGAACAAACTTAATTATTATCATGTTTGTAGATACATCTGTTTTTCCCTGACACAACTATCATCAAAGTCAGCATTGTGGGATTTCAAAGGCAAAGTGTAATACATAATGACAGTCATACCTTGGATGAATTCTATGGCAGTGTGTGCAATATCGTGTTCTCCAAGTCAGATTAATTTGAATGTATTTATATAGCACTTTTATTTACAAAAGACAAGACTAGACCCCATATTAACAGTCTGTGGCTACAGTGATAAGAAACATCTCCCTGAGGCCAATAAGAAAGAGAACGTAAAATGGAACCCAGCAAATGAAGAAGCCATTTTCCTCTCCTCATTACTATATTCTACTTTGATAATAATCCATAATAATAGTAATGTGACACCATGAAAGATCACCATTAAAAGTTGAGTCTGAGGTTATTTGTGGATGAATGCCTGAAAGCATGTGATAATACAGATATATCTAATCTCCATGACCCTGCATGGTGTCTACTCTTTCAGTAGGGGTCAGATTACCACACAAAGGGCCAAAATCATGTTAGGGTCTCATTGGAAAACAATTTATACTGCAGTAATACATGCCTTTAAAGCTTTCCATCACTATTTGATGACTGAATAATATCAAGAAGTGCGGACTTCCACAGTCGCATGACATAAACCCCATCGAGCATTTAGGGGGGCTAAGCAAATAGTAATATGCTTTTTATGAAATCATGTTGGGATAAGTCAGTCATTACTGCAAAAGGAGCAACATACCAAAAAAATTCAGTGCTTATGAAAAAGATCAGTTTCAACATCTAATTCAAACTGCAATGTTAATTATATGATGTGCAATAAAAACATTTTAATGGGGAAATTTTAGAAGCATATTTACTATTAAAGATTTGTACTAGTGGTGCCTAAACATAATCATGAATCATCCAAGAACACACTAATATTTCGAAGATATTTATAGCAATTGTCACATTCTGAGAATTTCTGACTTTACGGTTATGAAACTTTGGTTGTGCAATGGCACAGGTACAATTCCAATGAAGTTGAGCTGTTGTGTAAACCATAAATAAAAACAGAATACGATGATTTGCAAATCATTTTCAACCCATATTCAACTGAATAGACTACAAAGACAATACATTTAATGTTCAAACTGATAAACTTTATTGTTTTTTGTTTTTTTTTTTGCAAATTTTCACTCAATTTGATGCCTGCAGTTGTTATAAAAAAGTTGGGATGAGAGCATGTTTACCACTGTGTTACATCACCTTTCCTTTTAACAACACTCAAAAAGCGACTGTGAACCGAGGATATTAATAGATGAAGCTTTGTAGGGGGAATTCTTTCCTGTTTTTGCTTGATGTACAACTTGTGTTGCTCAACAGTCTGGGGTCTCTGGTGTCGCATTTTGCACTTCATAATGAGCCACACATTTTGGGAGACAGATCTGGACTTCAGACAGGCCAGTCTAGTACCTGCACTCTTTTACTATAAAGCCACGCTGTTGTAACAGTCATGGCTTGGCACTGTCTTGCTGAAATAAGCAGGGACGTCCCTGAAAAAGAAAGTTGCTTGCATGGGAGCATATGTTGCTCCAAAACTTGTATGTATCGTTCAGCATTAATGGTGCCTTCACAGATGTGCAAGTGTGCAAGTTACCCATGCCATGGGCACTAACACACCCCCATGCCATCAGAGATGCTGGCTTTTGGCATTCAATGTTGGCTTTTGGGCTTGACATCATACTTGCCAAAATGTATCAAGATGCTCTAAATCTTTTGATGATATGATGGACTGTACATGATGAAATGCCTAAATGCACAATGAAAAAATGCTGTTTTTAAATGTTGTTCCATTCTTGCTAGTGAATGACTGAGCTGATGCTCCTTTAATACCCAATTATGACACTCACTTGTTTTCCAATTAACCTGTTCATCTGTGGAGGTGTGTTTGAACATTCCTCAACTTTTCCAGTTTTTTATTGCCCCTGTCCCAACTTTTTTGGAACGTGTTCAAAGTGAGTGAATATTTGAAAACAAAACAGTAAAGTTTATCAGTTTGAACATTAAATATCTTGTCTTTTGTAGTGTATTCAGTTGAATATGGGTTCAAACGGATTTGCAAATCATCATATTTATGCTTTATACAATGGCCCGATTTCAGTGTAAAAAGAGTTTATAGTGTTATAATCAAAAGATTTGATCTTGATAAGCCATATCCTAGTATGATAGATGTATGTAGTATGATAGCAGTCCTCAGCTTCAGGGTGGTAGCACACACAGCGTATCCAGCTACAAAATGACACGCAGAATAACGGGCACAAATATGTCCCGCAAGCCACAGAAATATAAATCACATCTCATCATAGTATACCTTAGCAGATCCTCCGGCACCGTCTGCTGAATCCTTTGAAAGTTATTTACAGTTTCAGAACGGGTTGCCTTCCTGTAATAATAATGATAACATCAGACTTTGTGTATTTTAAGACAGAGAGAGATTGAATGCTGTGTTTAAATGGGAAATGAGTAATAGCATACTTGTATAACTCAGCATACTGTCTCACTCCTTCAATCTTCCCAGCAATTTTACTTTTCCAAGTATTGTATATTTCCAAAGGGCTACAACTAAAAACGGATGACAGAGTTAACCTTGCAAATAATTAGCATTTAATTGTCTTATTGAAACCATTAAACCAAGAAGGTTAATCAAACACGAAACAGGGTGAAGGAATATAGTCAAAGGTCTCATGCAAAAGTCTTGACATCACTGGGTAAACTATATGTTTTTCAAAGAAATAAGCTAACATTTGCAACTTTTATGCACAAATAATGACTAGTAAAGGGACTAGACAGTCATGTGGGTAAATTGAATTCTACGGTTTTATGCACCAGGACATAATAAAAAGCATCTATCCTTGGAAGGCCATAAAATTGGATAAATACAACCACAGGAAAACACCAACCCAAGACAAATTACACTGTGTTTGAATGAAACAACTAGGCAAAAAGTAGCATGTGAGAAATTAAGTACACGCTTACTGCTTCCATGTTTTGTTTGTTTATCTGGTTTTATTTAACATCGCTTTCAGCATCGATGGCTATTTAATGACAGACACAAGGTAACATCGATACAACTAGTTAACTAGACACTTCTAGACACTAGCCATATATACAAATATGGCCAAATTAGCATAATCTCTTAACCTAATGCCTGTCATTTGGACTGTGGGAGGAAAACGGAGCACCTCAAGTAGACCCACACTGAGATGGATAGGACATGCAAACTGAACACAGGTGGAATCAGAGGTCAGAATCAAACGAGGGTCGTTAGAGCTGTGAGACGACAACAATAAACAAAAAAAAAATTAAAAATCACAAAAAGAGCAATATCTTCTCATGGACTTAAAAACGGCATTGAATAAAAATATTTTGAGGCTAAATAAAATCAGGAACAGAAGAGTGAATTTCTACTTTTCCATAGTCTAGGTGTTGCAATAGCAAAAGCCATAGGCATATATTTAGATTGCTGGATAAATTACTTTGAGGTATTCCTCCCTCTAACCTGTGCAGAATGGATTATACCAACTGTGTACCATACACAGAAAAAATACTCAAACGAGCCTCGCACACAAATAACATTTTAAACTGAATTCTATATATCACTGTGATGCCAATACATGAGTGATATGACATCCGCAGATGGTCCAAAACAACCTTAGGAGTGCATTACAATAGTCCAGGGTGGACAAGATAAGTACATGAATTACCATCTACATGTCCATTTAAAACTTTAAGACAAACGGACTGTGTACTTTAATAGGGTCTAAATCCTGATTAAATTCAGTAGACCCATAATTGAGATGCCTCCACCTTTTCCGTAACATTGGACAAGTACGGTAACTTAGAAATATGAGTATAATTACTTAAAATACTGGCATCAAGACAAAATGTCTTAAGAAATTGTTGCATCATTGCATGATTACAACACGATAAAACAATATCAGAGGCCGTAGAGGTATTTATAATAGCCGGAATATAGGAACCCATGACATCAAAAATTTGCTTAAAAAGACAGGGAGGCGGCGTTTGAAACATTGCATCTGAACAAAGCAAAGACTTCTGTAATGATGACCTTTGGGCAGACAAAACCAAAGTGGTGATGTCTGCTCATATTGCACAGCTCCACGTTTGGTGAAAATCAAACGGCACAAACACCTCATAGCAACTGGCGTGCATGACGGTGGAGGGTGATAATTGGGCTTGTAGTCACCTTGTAGTCATTGAGCTGATCATAAACTCATTTTAAACCAACGTATTCTAGAGTCAAATTTCAGGCCAATAATCCCAAGCGCACCACCAAATCTACAAAATAACGGCTAAAAAGGAAAGAGTTAAGATTGTGCAATAGCCCAGTCAAAGTCCAGAGCTCCACCCCTCTGTGTTGGGACCCTAACAGAGCTGTGCATAAATGAATGCCCACAAACACCAATGAACGTAAGCAATTGTTCTAGGTGGTTCTACAAGCTACTGATTTACTTAGTACTCAGCATTTCACATGTTGCCATTTTGGCTTCATTGTTGTTAAATAAAAAATGACATGGTGGAATCTGTTGCGCGTGTTGTTCTTCAAACCAGAGAATTCAAAGAGGGTGTGCTTTGTTTATCACGGCTATACAGATTAACATATTTTAAGCTTATCCTATATTAAGAGCACATACCGTGTTACAGTCATTTTCTCTTTTTCAGTCCATCGGTTGTACAGGAACTCCTTCAGTGTGCAGGTATTCTCCATCCACTCTATCATCCCAATCCTGCAGATGTCAGTCAATTACAATGCATCAGAATACCAGACATTCCAATTAGCTAGTAAGATATTTTTTAATAATGAAGGTAAGGCTCAAATACAGCAACCTTCCCACTAAAAGTCTGAAACACAACACAAGACATTTTGAATCATATACCGTGCTATACCCTGCTACACATTGCAACTGATGCAAAACCAGATCCTGTACCTGCTTGTTATGGGGATGACCTGGTAGGTACGCAGAATCAGACTGCGCTGGGAGCAGGCTGTGTCTTGACTAAGAATGGTGTTCATGACACCAAAGAGCTGCTCGATACGCTGGTCCTGCCGAAGGTCTTCTCCTCCTTTCACCAGGAATGGATGGTCCCTTTCATCATCGCCCCGCAAGATGAGACGCTTTGGACGACGAATGGAGAACATGACCTTTACCTGGAGATATACAATAACAGGCAGGTCGAAAGAAATTTCCAGCACGGTAAATACAAATCTTTAGACAGTAGTAGTGTGAGCTTTTATAATAATACACAGAACAAGAGGAATTGTATTGTGTTACAACAGGGAAAACATTCCTGGGCAGAAAATGTCTCCACTGAAGGTGGCGAGTATGATCAGTCTATAAATACCTGCAGGGTGTGCAACGGGATTCATAGATTGAGAAGAGGTGACACAGTGTAGTGAATGTCTTCTTCAGTGTTTAAAACTGATTGCAAAGTAAATTATGTTAATGATTAAAAGTGATTTGGGCCACAGTATGAAGCAAGTATTCTGCAGCTGTAGTGAAACGTACGGTCCCACGGATCTACCAACAATGATAATGGGTACTATTTGGGTGGTGGATCATTCTCAGCACTGCACTGACACTGATATGGTGGTGGCAGCATGTTGGTGTTTGTAGTCCTGATATACATAGATCAGCAGTGCTGCTGTGTCTGTGTCAGTGTCAGTGCAGTGCTGAGAATGATCAACCACCCAAACAGTACCTGATCTGTACTGCTCCTGAGGACCATTAGATAAAGTACAAAGGACTAACAGATTTAGAAAAGTATTTAGAGAAACAGATTGACTACAATGCCATTTTAGAACTACAAAGTGCTTCTATATGTTAAATGAAACTGATTAAATGGACAATTAGTGTAGACACACAGAGGTGTAAACAATACAGTGGTCAGTAACACAATGCCTGGGTTTCAGTATGTTCATTGAACTACAACAAATGAAGTAGGAAAAATGTTTAAAAAAAAATATTGCTGCACTAACAAATGCAGCCTTGTACAGACAGATAATCTGAACTTTCCACGTACCCGCTCATCGAAGCCTGTGATCTTTGCATGGTACTCTGGCAGGGGTTTTGACCTACCATCATACTGTCCTAAAGGGGAGAATCAAGAAGTCTTGGGCAGTCATTGTTAGAAAAAACACAGGGCACGTAGGTTTAGTTTTTAATTTTCTCCTGACCTGGCACCTCCAGCTCATTCCTGAGTGTGTCTGCTCTGAAGTTGCTGAGCCAGGGTGAGTACTCCTTTAGATTCCCTGGCTCGTCCTGGAAGTTTCTCATGCTCATGACCAGCTCGTCCACTTTCCTGATGTAGTCTCTGTCTTTACGCTTCTTGTATACTTTCGAGCCACCTGGGCCGAAAAGCTTCTCCACCTCTTTGGAGAATTTCTTTTACAACAAAGCGGTAGAGAATGTAAGACTTTTAAACAAGAACCAAAAAATATGTTACAAGTATCAGAAAAGCCAACCTGAATGAATTTTCTTCTGAAGGACCCAATTCCTTGAGCTTTGGGATTGCAGAGGGAGGCTCTTATTTCTTCATATAGCTGACTCATTGTTGTCTTGTCCATGCTGGGTTTCTCCAACTGAGTCTTAACTTCATCCCACCAGTCCTGCCAAACAGTGAGGCATTAAACTGGGGAAATGGTGCACAAGTAATTTTACAAACCAAGGACTTTAGGTAACTAACAGGGTTAACAAACTAACCCTTTAAGCGCCTTAAATCCTTAAAACCCTTTTAGCCCTAAATCAGGAATCAGTTTCTGACTTATATTTTCTTAACCATTGTCAATGTTTTTGTACGTTTCCCATTATCACCATTTTTGGACTATTCCAACAAGCACATTAAAATAGCAGAGAAATATGTTTAATAGAACTGACTCCAATCTGACAGTTGTTTAGAGAAGGATGTGGAAAAACACATGTTTTGCATCCATGATGATATCTCATTTCAACCACAGCTGTGCAGTTCACTCACACTCCTGCTCACACACTTAATAATTCCAGCTGTTGTTTTGTGTAAAAAGAAGATACTTCTCAAATGTGCAATTGGCTGGTTAGTATGAAATACCAGATACTGTACACATCATACCATCAGCACCTTCCATTATTATGCAAAAGAAAATCTGAAAACCATAATTAAGTACATTACACCATGTTTAGTTACTAAACCATACGATTATCGTTCCTCAGATTTTGGTCCATATTGACATTGCACAGATGCTTTATTCCTCACTTACTTCAACTTTTCCCCCACAACCTTTACAGTTTCAGAAGTTTATTCTTGTTTAGATTCCTGATTATTAGGAATGGATTATGTTACTGATGTCCTAAAGCATTTTTTGTAAGTCACTCTGGATAAGGGTGTCTGCTAAATACTGTAAATGTACATGTAAATCTCCTGTTCCACCACATCTTAATCGTGCTCTACTGGATTGAGATCTGGTGATTGTGGAAGCTGTTTTAGTACAGTGAACTCGCTGTTATGTTCAATAATCCAGTTTGAGATGATCTGAGCTTTGTGATATGGTGTAATGTCCTGCTGGACGTAGCCATCAGAAGATGATACACTGTAGTCATAAATGGATGAGTACGGTCTGAAAAAACACTCAGATAGGTGGTGGTATTTAAAAGATGCTCAGTTGGTATTAAACAACCCACAGCATGCGAGGTAGGATGGATCCATACTTACTTATTGTTACATATTGTCACACGCCAAATTTGGACCCTATCATCTGAATGCTTCTTCAGAAGAATTAACTCGTCAGACCAGATCATGATTTTGTCCAGTATTGTTAAGCCCATGTGAACTGTAGCCACATTTGCCTGTTCTTAGCTGACATGAGAAGCACCCGACGTGGTGTGCTGCTGTAGCCCATTTGGTTCAAGGTTTGATGTGCTGTGCATTCACCGATGCTATTTAGAATACAACACTTGTAATGAGTGGTTATTTGAGTTACTGTTGCCTTTCTATCAGCTCAAACCAGTCTGGCCATTTTCCTCTGACCGCTGGCATCAATAAGGCATTTTTGCGTTAACTCTTTTGTCTCTGCTTAAAAATCCTAACAGTGACCTGAAATACTCAGACTAACCCATCAAGCACGAGAGACGGTCAAAGACCCTTGAGAAATCACATTTTGTTGCCATTGTGATGCTTGGTTTAAAGGTTGATCATGTCCACACGCCTAAATGCACAGAGTTACTAGCATGTGAATGGCTGAATAGATATTTGCATTAAAGAGCAGTTGAACTGTATCTAATAAAGAAAATTAGTAAAGACTGATTGGTGATGTGTGAAGCAATAAGAATTATTAATACACTGCTCACAAAAATTAGGAGATATTTCAAAATATGAAATAAATATGAAAAGAGAATGAAAGAGAATATGAAAGAAAGTTGTTTGAATACACGATGCAATTTTCGTGATTGAGTTGTAAGTGATATATTTATGGGGTTGAACAGAAGCACGTGAAATTGGATAAGAGTGTCACACATTTACTGCTCAGTAGTTTGTATGGTCACCCAAAACTGCAACAGTTTTGACAGTGGTCAGATTGTCCAGCAGTTCTTTTGGGATCCTCTTTGTATTTGTTTTGATGTACCCCCCCATTTTTGTGAGCAGTGTACATTTATTTTAATGCAGATTCATATACACTTCAAATTCTGCCAGCTTTTAAAATTTGGACTTCGCTATCAACCATGTTAGCTTATTAACTGTTAAAACAATTCTATAATAACTTGACTTCAAGATGGAAATTTTCTGTTTAAAAGTGGAAAAAGGTTTAAAAAAGGTAAACAAATGGTATTTGGTACCTTAAAAAGCATCTCAGGGTTGGTGAGCTGCTGAAGAGCATCAACAAAGTCATGAATGACTCCTCCTTTATCCAGCATCGTCTTTATTCTGAAACACACCAATAGTTACTCTCAATGCTGTTACAACTCTCAGTAAACTGTACAGTAAAGCAAAGCAAACAAAACATACTCATGGACAAACTCTTGGTTTCTGTGACCACTAGCAGACTGCTCAAACGTGTAGCCCTCGCTGCTTATCATAAAGGGGTAGATGAGGGCCTGTGGATAACACTCTGCAATCTTCTTTATAACATGCTGTACTGCCACCGCTTCAGGCTTGTCCAAAAGAGCCATCATCTGACTCATCCAACCAATCAACTGCCAGCAGGGAACACTTACAACCTATCGTAATCAATACACTCACCATTAGGAGCTGCCTTAAAAAAGACAAAACTTACAATAAACAGATTTTAGGAAAGAAATCTTCCAATTTAGTCGTTGCAATATGCAACAAAATATTTAGGTCAATGTACCTGATAGGGCAGGTTTATTCCTACCTCTTTGGCCATTAGGTCCATCGTCTCTGCAGGATAGACCTCTACGAGCTGCAGTAGGCGGGGAAACTTGAGTCTTGCTTCCTCAGAGTTGAGTTTTAGTGCCTTTAGCATCATCTTCACCACATGAGCAGGCAAGCTCTGCAACCTGGGAGAACTGTTCACTGCATAACACATATTCATTATATTCATATCTGCTTATTTCACGGCATCCGGTATTATAAATGCATACACTTACTGGCCACATTAAAAGATACATCTTGCCAGTACTATGTTGGACTGCTTTTTGCCTTTAATTCTTCTTTTCATACATTCAACAATGTGTTGAAAACATTCCTTAAAGTTTCTGGTCCATATGGACATGGCAGCATCACACAGTTGCTGCTGTTTCCTTACACTGCACATTTTGTTCAATGACTTTCGGTGACTCCTGGTGACTGGAGGCCAGAGTACAGTATTCTCATAGTCATGTTCAAAAACATGCGCATTGAGCATAGAACATAGGAAAGGATACACTGTGTTCATAAAGAGATGGACAATATTTTGGTAGTCTGTGGTGTATAAACCATACGTACTTAATACTCAGGGACCTAAACGGTAGCACCAACATCCATGATACTTTCAGAGTCACTTAAATCATCTTTCATCTCCAATTTGATGCTCGATTTGAACTTCAGCAGGTCAACTAGACCTTGATGACGTGTACAGGTGTGTTGCTGCCTTTGTGTTAAGAGCTGTTGAACAGGTGTACCCAATAATTTGGCCAGAGGGTGTATATACAATATTGTCTATAAATGGTTACATAAAAATGTAACTGCAATGCTATTCTGCTGAGAATAATGAGTTGGTGGTATCAGCTACAACAAAAACTTTCCCTACTGCATCAGTGACTGTTGCTGCCATTCAGGTGCCGTAGCAGCTGACCATTTACCTAATATTACAGTAACGACACATAAGTATAGGACTAACATTACAGTCAAAGGTTTATAGTCTAAATATTCGATAAACATATCGCACACTTCTACAGAAGACAACTTGATGTTTTGAAAATTACCCTCTTCTTTTTGCTCTTCCTCCCTTAATCTGTGGTCACAGAAGTTAGCAAGAGTCGTGTAGGCTTCCACAATGGCCACTACGTCTGCATGCTTGTGACTGAATGACTGCTCCTCCTCTTCAGCCTTGTGAGCAGCTTGGCAAAACAGCTCAAGAGCCTGTGCCTGCAGCCGTTCCACCACCTAATATTTCACATAAGATGAGTATGAAGACCGGCCTGTATATGGTATGCAGGTCAAATTCGATCCAAGTAGTTGTTTTGCTTTCAGCTAAATTAAAATGTATACAATTTCATACATACTGAAGCTTGTGAAGCAATTTTTGTTCCTGATATAGTTGATGGATACAGTATAAATTACAGTACGCCATAAGGTCATTTTGATGTCGACGCACATGAACTGTTATATATTTGTATATATTACTGATATATTTATAATCACACCTTGTGCAATAATATGCAAAGCACAGCATCTGCGTTTACCCTTGCTCATCCTGGTTAAAGTCATGGGTAGGTAGATGGAGGGTGTATCCACAACCTATTCGTTGGGTGCATGCAGAAATATACACTGGCAAATATGTTTTTCTGGGTTTTGGAACTGCACCAGCTGACCTTCACATAAAAAGCCCAGTTCAGGGTTCAGGAACTGGCAGTCTTTTAAATTTGACCCAAAAATAGCACCTGGTCATTGGATGAGGCCCCAGAAAGCTGTAAAACTCTCTGTGTCTTCTCTTCTCCGAGCATCTCCAAAGCAGAGGGACTGAGATGCACAGCACTAGCTAAAAGGTCAAAGGTGGTACCCAGCAGGATCCTTTGCTCCCTGAAGACCTTGCCAGTGGATCCTTCACTCTGCCCTTTAATCTCATCTACATAAACAAAATTCCAACTAAGTATTCGAACATCGAATACATTCTGGAAATTTAAACAAAACACTTTAAACATTTAATAGTTTAATCTGACAGTTCAATCGGACAGTGTACACTGCAGTCCAGATTTACACCAGACATGATGTACCTAGCAGTGGGATGGTCTTGAGCAGGGAACTAATCTGCTCCGTAGGTCCCAGGTTTTGGCTTCTACGGTGTGTGAAGCAGCTGTAGCAGTGAACCCAGCGCTGCAGTCGAGAGTAGTCAGACTTTGCCTCCCTGTGAAGCTCTTTTAACAGCTTGGTTGCCACCGAGAAGTTGTTCTGGGTCAAATGAATACATCAAACTCTTAGTATGCATTTTCATTATCTGTAAAAAATAAATAAATAATAAGAGGGATTTAATGAAATGGAATTTCATAGATGTACCTGTCTCCAGGCGCTATCTGCCATTTTCAGCTTCATGTTAAACTTGCAGTCCTTCACCAGAGCTCCTATCTCAGTGCTGTCCTGCTCAGTTCCATCCAACTCCATACTGTTAGCAGGAGAAGAGCTCAGTTTCTCCAAGATCTTATCCAGAAAAAAACAACTGGGACAGACAGGACACCCGATAAATCACATATATATCACAAATATATACATATACACACTGCTCACAAAAAATAGGGGATATTTCAAAACCAAAGTGAAAGTCCAATGATAATCCCATACTGAAATATTGCACACACGTATGCACACAGCATAAGTCAAAAGTCCACAGGTGTGCTGCGTCGTGGACTTTTGCAAAGGCTGCCAAAACCATTGTTAAGGTTTCTTCAACATTAGTAGTCTTCGGACCCTTCATAATTTTTCTCCAACAGTGCTGTGTAAAATTGCTGGTCTTTCTGGGTATCGGTTGTTCGAGTCTGTGGTTATGATATGGCAGCTGTGTTTACAAAAATTTTGAACTGTATGCGTTGATAACTTTTGAACAACAGAAGACATTGCAAATCTTATTCTGGCAATAGATTTCTGAGACAATTCTGATCGTGTTTGATACATGACCACCACCCCATTGGTGGCCGATATCCTATCCTTCCGAAATGCTTTATGGATCACATCGATGAAAGACAGAAATGTGTGGCCGCGACACAGTACAGCTAATCCTATCCATATCTAGATAGATAGATGGATATATAGATAGATGGATAGATATATACATTTCTCCACACATTTCTGTCTTTCATCGATGTGATCCATGAAGTATCCAGGATAGTGGAGAAGTGTGCAGCTGTTTCCAGTTATGTGGTGCTTTGGGGTGTTTTGCATACACAAGTCAATGACAATTTAGAGACACCAAATAACCTATCACGCACGTCTTTGGACTGTGGGAGGAAACTGGAGTACCCGGAGTAAACCCATACAGACACGGGGAGGACCCAAGCCGCTCCATCCTGGGATTGAACCCAGGACCTTCTTGTTGTGAGGCAGTTTTGCTACCCACCGAGCCACCTTGTTGCCAGATAGATAGACAGGTAGTAGTAATTCTATTACTACTGTTTTTTTTATATAAAAACAGAGGGACAATCTAAAATAATATGGTAATATCAGGTCTACCTCTGTTTCATTTCACAGAATGTAATGCAGATGTTAAATGGTGCATAGGTGTACAGTTGAAACTTTTGCATACGACATACCGAGATGTAATGATGTCATCCCACACATTCATGGGGTCAATTTTAGAATCAGGGTAGCGACTGGTCCAGCGCTTGACCACACTTTTCAAAGAAGCCACTGAGACTGGTACAAAGGAATACAAATAATAACCATTTATACTCATACTAAATGTGTAGTAAACTACTAGACCATCCTATGTACATCAACTACAATAAAAAAGTAAAGAAATAACTAAAAATACACAAACCAACAGTCAAGTAAGACTACCAATCTAAAGGTAGGCTATGAACATTAGGCTTAATCTATTAGATTTTTATTCATATGATGCTTTATTTGATTAAGCTCACCCTCTCCTGTGATGTACTGAAGAAAGTCTTGGATCTCTGTCAGTGCTTGGACTGACTGAAGCGTAGTCAGACGGCTGCGGTTCAACAATGGGTCAATGCTGGAGTAATTCTGTATGACACAAAAACAACATTGTCAACATTGTCCTATGGCTAGTATGGCTAAACCTTACCGATTCTGCATTTATCTAGCTATGAAACAATGACATAATCACTTATGGTATATATTAGGCTTCATTTGGTTTAAAGCTAAAATATGCTCACGAAAATATTTTCATGCTTCCATAATGCATCGATTCATCCACCAGAATTCAATATGTACAATGATGTACTGGGACGCAGATGAGCTCACATTCAAAACCCCACACTGACCTGCATGAAGACCTGCATGCAGTTGTTGGCATAGTATTTAGCTCTGTCGTAGTCCTCTTGCAGGATATACAAGAGACTGAGGTCCTGGCTATAATGCGTCTCCATTACTAGTTTACGCTGCTCCATCTTCATTGCAGCATCCACAAAGCTTAGCAGATCCTGGTCCCTCTGGCCGAGCTGCAGCTGCTTCAGCATACTGCGCATCATGTACTGCATGTATGTTTCCTGGTGTAGTAGTTCATAAATAGTCATTTTAATTCAAAAACAAACTTTGTTCAGCTAGCAAGAATCTCAGCTCAGATGTACAAGCATGTTTTACCTGATAAAATGGGTCATCCCACATCTTGTTGATGTTGACAGGGGAACTGTCGTCTATATTGACGGTAGCACAGTACTGCAAAGACTTCCATTCAGTCAGGTGATTGTAGGCTTCCAAAGCGGCAATTTCCCAATAATCCTTCTCTGTGTCAGTTGGATCACCGTCCATCCATTCCTCTTCATTGAGAGCCTGAGCAAAACACATTGTTTTAAAACCAAGGAACCATGTTTATAAAATGCATGTTTCTTATTATACACATTACCTCATTGTAGAGTTTTACTGCTTCAGTGTAGTCATTTTTTGCTTCTGCCTGCAGTGCAGCACATGTAATGGACTTTGTGCCAATCTTCCCACCAAAGATGCCCCTCACGACATCATAATCTCCCAAAGACCTGTACAATCTAAGTGTCCAGATAGAAGAATTAACACAAATGACTAAGCACATACACTGCTCACAAAAATTAAAAGATATTTCATTAGGCAATATTTCATTTTGAAATATCCCCCAATTTTTCGGAGCAATATAAATCTAGAGGAACACACAACTGCACTGGCAAAAGAACACATATTTTATGATGTGGAACCAACAGTTGAACTCACTTTGCTAGGTGGATCCAGCGCTCTGTGTCAGGAGGAATCTCCCTCTTGCCTCGTGCCCGTTTGGAGGGAGGTTCATTTGGCATGTTGCTTGAGTGCAGAAGGCTCTGTTCCAGAAGCAGGATACCCATGGGTTGCTGCAGACTGGCCAAGCAGCTTGCACTGACACTGGCAGGCTGCACGTCGTTTAGGGCCCTGAACTGACAACACATGTCCTGCAAAATGATAAAACAGATTGATTGCTTTTTTTTCCAAGTATACTAAGTAAAACATCCAATGCAATACTAAAAATGTGCAAACTACATTATACCCTACCATATTGTGAGCTGGCACAGCGGTGTGATGATGGATGGCCCATAGTTGTTATTAGCAGTAGTTGTTTTTGATTAAGTAACTGACAGCGGACTACTCAATCATAAAATGCAAATTTTAACATTTCTGACCATACACTGATTTAGTCAAAGCATAATAATGGTAATATTTTATTATTGATGATGATTACAATTTCCAGTTATTATGTTACATTCACATTTTGATGACGATTCCTTGCTATACTTACACAGTACAGAAGAATTAATAAAGTACACAGTGGCTACAATGAGACTAAGTGTGTTTGAACAAAAGCTGTTTTGTTTGTATGAGGTAGAGAGTTCTGATGTAAAATTTTTCACTACAAATCGCATAATAGAAAATGTTTCTCAATCCTGGTCTTCAAGGAGTTGTTGCAAAGATCTGAGGTGTGTTTTGGCCCTCTATAGAATTCGATCATTAGATTCAACTATCCAAGCAATGTTTACTAGTGATCTCAACTGGATACTGGATACCACTGTACATGTATGGGTTCTACTATACTGCACACAGAAAAACAAAATGAAATATCCCTGATTACTGAGTGTTCAGTAAGTATCTCAAAAAGCAACTTAAGTACTTATTCTTACTACAGCACTACCAAATAGATTACTAATCTGATAAACCACATAACACATCCCTACTGAGGAAGCATATTCCATGCTTTAGTTAGGATGTTGTGACTGGTGCTTTTTTGGCGCTGGCCATTTACCTGCACACAAGCAATGAATGGTGGGAAATACAAAGTGCTCTTGTACAGAAAGTTGTTCATGTTCTGCAGCAAATCCTTCAGAATGCCCTCTCTCTCCTTAGAAGGCCTAGATTCCTCCATCTCAGCAAGAACACCTGAAAACAGGTTGCTGAACAGCTGTTTAGCCAGTGTTGCATCCCTCTGCCAATGCACAATCAATCAAAAGATAACATCAGTACAACAAACCCTCACCTCTCCTGCAATGGCAAGCCATATTTGGGTGAGGAAAACATTCTGACCTGTGCCAGGGCCTGTAAAGGTGCGATAAGACTGCTGTATTGGATCTGAATGTCAGGCAGGTCTCCCACCCTGTAACTACGGTACAAGGTCACCTGAGCGTCGCGGCGCAATTTCTGGTCTACTCTTTTTTCCTGCTCAACACAGAGATGCAAACTGCAGTGACACTGCCTAGTCAAATACAACAAGCTAAAACTGGTTACAAGAGCATTATTTCTACCCGTTCTGTCCTTTGTGACTGGATTTCCCTCTTGGCAAACTTGATATTTTCTTTCTCTTTGTCCTTCAGGAACCGACGTCTCAGTCGTAGGATGTCTGCACGCCTTTCACGTTCAGCTATATGTTAATAAAGTAAGTACATATCACTGTAATGCAAACAGAAGCAGTGTAGTAGTGGTCTTGTTACAAAACTCCTTTACTGACTGACCTACACTGCGACTGTCCGTCTCATCCGTAGGGGCCGCCAAGCGATTCGAGCCAAAGTTTGCATTTATGGCTTTCCAGGCTACTGACCTCTTCTCTGATCTCTTCTTCTCAAACACCAGAAGAGAGGATGCTGAATCAGATGACAGAGAGTAATCTGCTAGTGTGTCCACACTGCTTCCTGTCAACCAGTTATAAGCAAACCGCCGACCTGAAAATACAAACAATCATTAAGAAAAATATTGGGTCTTAAAATGTTTCACAGCTGTCAGTCACAAATACAAATGTAAACACCTGCACCAGGAGCCTGAGTCTGTGAGAACTCCAGAGAGGCTTGGGTTGCACGGATCTGGCCCTTCATGGTGGCTTGCTGTGTCCCTGCACTGTCTGACCCCTGTGTGGGTGCTGCCTGGGTCATCTGGGTCTCCATAAACATGGGGGTGAGCACAGTGCTCCGTACACGCCAGTTAGAGTCAATTGTGTAATCCTGCAACAGATTAAGCAACATAGAGTAGGGGTGGGGAAAAAAAAGATTTTTAGATGCATCATAATTCGGACGTTAACGATTCTGAAGTGATTAACAAATGTCAATAATCGATAATCAAGCACACTTGCATCTGATCATGTAGACCAGCCTCTGTTCTTACACAAGAGCATAAACATTAGCTCTCACTAACTAAACTCTCTTTACGCATTTTCTCCGTTGCGCTTCTCTCAATCTTGCTTTCCCTTAAAGTTTCTCGCTTTTGACTTTTGGCCCCCATTTGTTGGGGAGCCAACCAATTTTACCCCGACTGGAAAATGGTTGGAAATAAACACAGACAAAATAGCTTTAACAATTTAGTAACTCTTTTAGTAATGCACACTTGTCGTAGGCTTACACTCGCACCACTAAATT
This sequence comes from Parotocinclus haroldoi, assembly GCA_034779995.1. Lineage (NCBI taxonomy): Eukaryota > Metazoa > Chordata > Actinopteri > Siluriformes > Loricariidae > Parotocinclus > Parotocinclus haroldoi. Next base: position 20,900 of record JAUZST010004368.1, on the reverse strand, counting down.
GTTTATCTATAACATAATATTAAGCCTTAATGTTAACATTTAATAAGCTGAAACAAACCACCCAGCAACAGGCATTCATTACATAATTTTATATAGCTATATCAGTATATTTTATTTTACTTTTCAGATTTCAAGTTTATTGTTAAGCTGCCAAAACATCATATAGTTTAGCCTAATCATTGTTTTATGCAAGGAGCTATGTATAAATGTACAAATGTTTCACGTTAGGACACTGTGAAAACAGGACATTTATTCACAAAGCGATTGAGCTACGTAACGTTAACTAAACTAACTAACTATTAACTAAACTGAGGTAAGTAAACGTAACACTTTACCTAGATTAACCAGTTACCAGTCTGACTCTAAGCGTCATTATTAAAAGGCATAATTGTTAAAACTAGTAGATATGAGAAAACAAATACACAGCTTCCCTGTGTTTATTCTCAATTTTCCAATCGGGGTAAAAGAGTGGCGTACTTTCACTGTCATAGCAGGGTTTAACTCCAACAGCCAGTGATTGCCTAGATCCTGCCCCCATCAAATCAGTTCAAAAGTCAAGCAAGAAGCTTGAAAGCAAGAAACTTTGAAGCGAAAGCGAGACTGGGAGAAGCGCAACGGAGAAAAGGCGCAAAGAAAGCGTAAATGGATACTTCCAAGATTATTAAACTCAAAATAGACGATTACAAACAGAAATTGTTACAAAGTGTATGGGTGGTGGGGAAACATCGACTTCGAGGAATGTTGGGAAAAAAAATGAATGATCGTGATCGGCAATTACTTAAATGTTTGGTGACATCAATTTGTAGAAACACAACAACAGAACTATAGGGATATGTTTGTTAGTTAACGTAAGAGCATTTCCATACGCACAATACGAAGGTAACTTGCGGGGTTTGAAACTAAAAGGCCACAGCGTAGCTGACGTAGCAACTTTGCAGGTGTATGGAAACATGCAGTCAAATGGATCTACCAGCAGTGGCAACAATCCCAGTCTACAGGAAATACTCATCAGAGTTAAGTCAAAAGTGACAGACATGGATTTGTTTGTTACACAGTTTGTGAATTAAAAAAAAAACTATAAATTGCAAATGAGATATCTTGTCAGATGAATCTCATTTCTGCTTGTATGTGAGTGATGCATTGTGTTAATCAAAAACCTCGGGAAGCCTTCAAAGATGACTGCGTACAAAGTCTGGTTCAAGTTGGAGGAGACTTTGTGATGATTTGAAGGTGCTATAATTATACAGACACGGGTCATTTGGGTGAGGTGACAGTAAATTTGACAAGCTCAATTTTACTCATAGTCACGGCACTGATTGGCATGTTGAACAAAGACTGACGTCTTTGATTCAGTATTAGTACTAATTGCCACCTGTTAAAACAAGATTCTTAAGATAATTATTGATATTCATAACAAATATATATTTTTATAATTAAGCAGCTTTACACAACAACAACAAAAATAGAAGAAAAGTATACCTGAAATTTGCAGTCAGAGAGAGGGAACTCGAACATGTTGCGTGTATAATCAGGACTCTGACAGGTCATTTCCAACAGTAAGTCTGTAGCCAGGCTAAGAAAGCGGTCCTCAATGCGGGTTGAGTAGAGCGAGCCCAGAATCCTCAGCATTCGCTCCAGTGTAGCAGAAGGCAAACGCCTCTCATTACTCCAAAAGTTTCGGACATAAAGCCTGAGATATGATGAACAAGGATGCAGTTGTAAACTGTACAATGTACTATGCATTTATCTTAAATTCACCCAAAACTTTTAAAGATCAAAATTTTTTAACAACAACAATTTTTAAAAATTGTTTTGATTATGGATATGCCCCCAGCCCATTAATTCAAGTCATTCAAACCCCATTCATTTAAAAAACAATAACAAAAACACATTAATGACAATTTCCACATGTTTAAAACGATCATGCAGAGGTTTTTATATAATAGCTCACACATGAAATTTAGAGTTACTTTGTTTAGAATCTCAGTGCTTGTGGTACCATACTCACCGTAAGCCATGGTTTTCATCCGTTAGCCCTTGGAGGAGTGTTTCCTTGGCTTCATCTAACACCTCCATGCATGTGCAATCTGCTCTGCTCTCATCATCACTGTAAATACAAAGTTCAAAAATTAAAGCTCAGAGTGCAACAGGGGAAAACAAAGCACTAAAAAAAAATCACTATTGGTGTGATACTGAGGTTTCGGAAGAGGATATTATAGGGAGTGGAATGAACCTGTAATTGTCCTGGATCCACATAAGAATCTCGTACATCTTCTCCCTGCATGCAGGGGACGGATGAGAGACAAATGCACTGACAGCTCCCAAAATCTCCTTCAGTTCTTCTGGTTTTAGAATGGCCAGGATTTTATGAACAATGTCCAGACACACCCGTTGCCTCACCTCATCTCTGAAAAAGCAGTTACCTGACATTTAGGTGAAGCACACCTTTCACATGATGTAACCAGAAACATGATTTAAGAGAAAATAATACCATCTTCAATTTACAATATACATGTAGAACTTGATGGGCATAATTGAATGGCGCTTTACTTTAAAGTGGTTCCATTTCTGTGAAGTTAATATACAATTTACCTCAAATTGGCAATAAGTAATATTTCCTATTGTTAAATGACTAGTACTCTCTAAAATCAGTTTGTTTCTGGTAAACTCACCCCAACCGAGGTGTCTCTTGTGTGGTTATTGTGTGGCTACTACTTTTACCCATCAGCATTATATAAATCAGCTCTTAAGTTTCAACTCTTATTCGATAAAAACACATCACAGGCCAAAGTATTTGAGTGATTATCAGGTTGAATGGCATCACTGGCTACATCTGACTACGTAGAAGAATACTACATAGTAGTGATGTTCCGATCGATCGGCCACCGATCATTATCGGGTGACAAAGCATGTGATGGGCGTATGCTGATGAATGCCTTTCATTGCCAATCACAAAAAACAAAACCGTAAAGTAATATAGTACAGATAACATTGTAACTGCACTACCTTGTCTCAGTACTTCGTACTGTACTGTTTAACAGGGGTGTAACAATGTAATCTATTTTTATTGTGCGTTCGTGATTGGACTGCCGTCAGTTTTTGACCACCATCACTTGCAGATCCTGTTCTCAGTTTCATTTAATTGCAGGGGACTAAAATTATTTTTGTTTTGTTTTTGTTTTTCCCATCAGAAAAGTACACATTATTTTTGAATTGTTATTCTTCATAAATAAAAAGGATTCTTTTAAGAAATTATCTGATGGGAAAGTCAGTGTTTCACAGTTGGAAGAAAAAAACTAAAAACCAAGTTAAACTTCTATTGGTTATAGCTCTTAATTAGCTTTAGGTTAAACTTTGCTGAACATGGTCACCGCCTGCTTGTGAATCCTTTCTTAAATATACATCTATATTTAACATTTTCTTTGTATGTAGGATATTTCTATAGCAGCAATGTCAACTTTCATTGTATCCTGTAGGGCCTCTTATACAAACAGTAAAGACTGCAATGTTCTTGTGCACACCTATGGCTCATGATCTGGGAGAAACCTTTGGTTTTGAGGTGCAAAAAGATATCAGGGATGGCATCAGCACGGCTAAGCACACACTCCAAGCAATATGTCTTCAGCAAACCATGAAGTTTTGGTAGCAGGTAAAAAACAGCATTGACAAACCTAGGACAGACACACAGTTAGCAACCGTGTACAGTTCGTTGCCAACAAAAACAACAAAAGCTCAATTCAACCTACCGATCTACCACAGGTGGATAGTGCTTGCACAGTTTGCTCAAGCAAATCACAAATTTGTCATCAAGATCCTTCTTCTTTAAATCCATCAGTTTAGTGACAGTTGCATTTAACAGTGGAGACTCGTTCTGCTACAGGAACGCACAAATACAATATGAGCATAACTGAGCTTTAACTTTAGAGGATTTATCAAAGAGACTTTGGCACTAAACACGTACACTTTCCTTGTCGGTCATGTATTTAAGGATTAATCCGATGAGCTCTGCTGCAGCCGAGTAGATTTCTTTGTATCTGATGAAGGACAGGTTGTTGGCCAGAGATTGGAAGTACCTGGAAAAATATTTCTTGAAGAATCAATTATTTGTGATGAGTGTAAGCGGTACAAATTTTCTGTTTTACAAAATATGGTCAGAACATTCTTACTGAATTCTAAAAAATAGGTAATGTGAATTAGAATTTGTGTGCGTGTGTTTGTGTGTACCTGTCGTGTTCAATGCCACAGGCAGCATCATAAGGGGCAAGATGATTAGCAAGTATTATGCCTAAAAGCTGCAGTCCAACAGAGTTGTTTTTACTGGTGGGGTCAGTACCAGAAAAGTACCCAAATATCAACCTGAAAGAAAAAACAAACAAACAAGCAAACAAAAACAGGTCACTCAAACATAAACTTGCAAATAGTCAGTGGACAAACAAAAAAACTCAAAAAACAAAAAAAAACAATGCTGATTGCTGACACTGCTAGAATACATTATTGTCCAATAATATAATATAAAACAGTAATGCCACTTAAATTGGCTACTAGCTACATTAAATTAGCAATATAATTAGTAATTAGACAATAATAGTAATAGTATAACAGAATTTAGATAATAACAAAATGGATAAATTTCATTTTGCAAAACCCTACTTGTATGGGATGTGCAGACAGTCTTTCCAGCATTCCACTATTGTGCGGATAATCTCCAGATTATGCCTGAATACTGCTCTTTTGGCATGGAAGCAGTTTTTCAGTAGGAACTCTATCAGACGATTCGCCAAGACCTCATCTCTAGTGTTACCCTAAAGAGTTACAGAAGAAAAGCATCAGAGACACCACACATAGCCTCGCACAACTGGTGTGAAGTGGAATTGTGTGCTTCTTTTTGTCCCTTAGGGGTTGGATAAATTACAGATCTAGTTTGCAGCGGAGCAGGTATGATTTGCAAGTGACAATGGATTCTTGTTATCTGCTTTTTGGACTTACAATGTGGAAATCTTAACGTTTCAGGTAAAATTTATGTAGAAATATAAAAAGGGGAAAAAGGGTTCACACGCTTACAAGCACCACTGTAAGTGTACTGTGATTATGCGTCTATGCTGCACGTTATCAGGAGAATATTGTATTACACAGTGTCGTGCAAAAGCTTTTATTATGTAGAAGAAATTACGTTGTTATTTTGCCCAAGCCCATCTACAGCCTACTTAAATTTCTAATGATGAATACAATTGGACTCTGTGACCTCCCATGAGTCAAAATGTTCTCCTGATACAGATCAGAATGATTACATTACGAATTCAGAAAATACTCACACACCTTTGGAGTTGCCACACTGTTCCAAGAAAGGACAGTAACCACAATGTCCACCACCATAAAGTGGATGCCCTCTCCTCCATTATTACCAGAAACCACCAGCTGTAAAAGTGGACCAAGCCAGTGCCTGGCATAGGGGCGGAATATCTGCAGAAATATAGAAGCAAAAACTTTCAATAACAATGTCAGATATGTTGAAATAATTATGGGAACATAAGCAGTGGAGGCCAAAAGTCTTAGATCACTAGTGAACATGCTTCAGTTCTGCATTGTCTCTAATTTAATATTATGTTTTACATTACTAGTATAATTTTGCAACCACTTGAAGTCCAGTGTCAGTCAAATAGTGCTGACTGTCACGGCCTTCCTTCCACAGTCACCTGAAATAAACTCCATCAAGTATTAATGAGGGCCCTTGATGATAGGGAAAATTAATTCTGCTATAAGATTCCCTTTGGAAAAAATACGCTGGGACAACATGGATCACAAGAGTTGAGCAGTCCACAACAAACCGAATGCTAATCAGTTCTGAAATCTATGGAACGTTGTCACAGATAATTTCTTTCACTTAAACAGGTTATATGATTTGTTAATTGTAATTAAACATAAGTTTAGAAAAATGGAAAATATATGCACTTTGACACTTTGGCACATACTTCTGCCCCACCTCCAGCACATATGAGAAAGAACCAAGCTAGGCACCTCTTCAGTATTGATAATGAGTTTCGCGATGAAGAGTCGAACATTTAGGGGAGTGGACGAATTAGCCAACTTCCCATGCAGGAACTTCATCCATGGAGGAATATCAGTGGGTATCACATTCTGAAAACATAAGGCAGCCATTGACAAATGCATCACATTTTCAGTCCTGTCCCACTGACAGGTAAGCAAATACATGCATACTTAGGCACTCAACAACTTTGCAACTCACCGAATTTGGTTCTCAATGCATTTTAACAAGAAAAATTGTCTAGGCACATTGTCATTTGTTCAGCACATGGAAAAGAACTTGTATAGGTTGAGCTGCTTGACGTATTGTAGACATATAATTAGAGTTTCTAAATTGCCTACAACCAGGCTTGATATTGAACTTGTTCTGATAAAACGTGTGTACTGATGAAGCGTGACAATCATCAGACACCTTGTATATTGTGTTTAAATATATAATACAGCCTCATTAAGTATATAATGGCTTATACAATGTGGATTATCTGAAGGTCTGCAAGAGATTAATTCAGTTTATAAGAAGAATTCTGAGAGAGTCTCTTGGTATTCTCATTTTGACCAATATAACGAAGAGTAACATGGTGCCACTGTAACATACACACCATAACTGAAAGATCCCCAAATCATATCTTACGTACATCCTCAATTTTGGGGGTAATATTGTTTCTCTGCATGTGGTGGAGCAGGGCAGTCATGGTGGCCATGCACTCATGCTGGTTCAGCTCATCCATTTCCAACTCAACAGTCGCATCCTGGGACAGAACTGCTGCACGCTCCTAACGGCAAAAAATTATTAACTTTCAAATGTTACTACAAACAACATTCAATTCCTACTTCAGACTTTGGAAGAAAGAAAAAAATAACAACCTTTCCCCTATTGGTGCTGCGATGGCCTAATGGATTCTGTGAGCTGTAGGAGAAGCTCTGGACTCCAGTGGAGAAGTCAAACTGACTCATCTCCTCACTGAGGCTACTGTCAGCCATGTATGACTGGGAAGAAAGGTAAACTGGCGCATCTGGCAGAAACAGAAAAAAAGTTCAAATAAGCCACTTAACCTTTGTTTAGGAAACTATATGTGAATAATAAACTAAGAACACCAAGCTGAAAGCAAATAAGTATATCCTTATACTTCTACAAACAATGTAAGAAAGTTTAATGTAAAACTACTTGTCTACATTTTGCCTAATTTGCACTGGTGGACATTCTATATATGTAGAAATTAATATATCTACATAAATAACACCTTACCTCCATTTTCTCCACTCACTTCCTTTCTGATCATTACATACTTTTTCTTTCTTTCGATTGGAACCTGTCAACATAAATGCCATCATATACTACACACATGCAAACAAGTACAGCTAAAACTTTGCACAACAAAACCATTAAGAACTTACATCAATCTCAATTGGAAAATTGTACACCCTCTGAGTGTCAATGAGGTTATCAAAAATGAACTGATTCTATGTAGGAGAAACACAGTCGGTCAGAAAACAATACAACAAAAGTACTGAATATTCATGTTTAATTCCAGGAACAAACAGTCAACTGTCTCCACTTCAAAACTATCTGTAGCCACTTGTATTACACATTTAATCACAGTTCCCAAACGAGTAACTACCTTTTCTGGTTTCTCAGTGAAGAGAAATCCCTGGTAGAACTTGGTCTCATTGAAGCTACAACTGATTAAGGCAATTGCACAGTTATAAGCAGCGCAGTGATACTGCCTTCTCAGTTCCAATAAAGCGGTCTCCCCGGTCATATTCTCAGTGAAAGCCTCAAAACATGACCTGCAACACATTTAAATTTGGTTCAATAAGTTCAATTAAGCTATTATTATGCTACATACACTAATGATGTAAAATGTTATTATAAGCATGTAATAATCTGATGTGATATATAGATCAGAACCATACATTTGGGGGGGGTGGGGTCCAAACAGATTTGGGTTATAGAATAAAATGACTTGACTACTGACTTGAGCAGGGCCTTTGACAACTCATTTCCCTCTCCTTGGGCTGGGCTGCAGAAGGCTTGGTTGATAGCAGAGTCTTTAGAATAGACCTCTTCCTTGGGTAGACGAGAATAAAGCAGCTCCAGCAGCTTGCAGCAGCCAATCTTCATAATGATCTGGCTCTCAAACGCAGACTCAACAGACTAAGCAGTGGAAAAGCATGGCAAGGTTGAATGCTAAAACAGACTATGAAACAGATTATATAAAATGTAAAGGTGCAATAACTGCAGTTGTTACTCACTTTAGTGAAGCGCGCCTGTATTGTAGTCATAATTTTAGCCACATGTGTGATGAAAAACTGAGACAAAGCTTGTGCACTACAGTGAGCAACCAATGGGACAAGCACTCGGTCCAGCAGGCCCATGAGCATGGAGTTCACCGGAAGATCCTTGGCCTGAAACATCTCATAGATGGTACAAAGGAGGAGAACTTGCCTTTCACAGCTTGACCTGTAAAAGAAGATTTACAGCCGTTGACACCAACTCTGAGCATTCACATGTCCATACGTTTATGGACGTAAGGACATATGAAGACACACAGCTTTATTCATTGTGCAATTCTACTTACTGTTGTGCAATTCTCTGGAAGCATGTCTGAAAGAGGTTCTCCATTATGTGATTTTTGTCACGACACAGCACTTTGGCCATTAGTTTCAATAGAGAGGGACTCTGAGACAACTCCAATGCATCTAAAAACTAAAACAAGGAATAAGTGTCGGAATGTATAATCACAGTTGAAAAGCAGACATGCCTTGAGTGGTTAACTAGTAGCATTTATGCAAAATGAAGTTCATACTGACTTTCATTGCACCTTTTTCTTGTACAGACATCCCAAGACCGAACTGAAACGTAACAACAGTACTTTACCTTACGGACACAATCCATGTAATTGTTGCGCTGGAGTGATCCACGAGGAAACTCATCAGATTGCATTGGGAAATGAGCAGCCACTAAAGCTTCCAGAGCCCTGTGTAATTCATCTGAGGGGCAGTTAGGTAATGTATTGAAGAAGGGCAGCATGATCAGTGCCTGGCTCTGTAAAATTTAAAACAATTGGATATATTTAAGCTATTGTTATTCATCACATTGTATATATGTTTTGCATTTTTCATCGTTTCCAAATTATATAGGATGCCAAATTAGGTAGTGTCAGCGACTTTAACTGATGGGCGTGAGCTGAGGATCACTCATGAAATGTGTCGTAAAATTTCTTTTGGCAAAATAACATTCTCACATGCATACATCAATACTACAGACACTACAAATTCAACTTTAAGAATAGCTATTACCTTTAGATTTAAGGGCAGAAGGTTATCTGTTATAAGAGTGGTGAAGGTAACAAAGACTGCATCATTTGTGCTTACAGAAGAATCGATCTGTAACCAACAAAGATTCATTAATCCATATATGCAAGTACAGTAAGGATCCACATATGCTCAATGCTATTTTCATTTGTCTGACTCCGTTTTATTGACATATGTCACAGATACCTGCAGGACTTTGGAAAGCAATGTAAGTACTGCAGTTTTGCTCTCCGGTGATGCATTAGGGCTGGCCCACCATGGGTTCAGCAAGTCCCAACTCCCGAGTATTTGCTTAGCCAACCGTGAGCCTTGAGTCTTCCTGACCGAACGCTCACGGAAACTGTGGTCCATCATGCCATTAAGAAGGATGCTCACCTGAGATAGGAAGTGGATTCAAACATTTAGTAACCTAGAAATGAATGTAGACACCTGTCCTGACCCATAACAAATGTTAGTTTATAATTGATTGTTTCATGTGGAGTTGTTACATGATTTTAAACACATGCACCATATCTTACCATGCTTGGGCTCTGGGTTGCTGCAGTAAGCAGCTGAGGCACGGAACTGTCCAGCCGCCGCAGCAGCTCTACATTAACTGTGTTTTGAAAGAGGCTGTAAAAATATTCTCCATGGGAGAAACTGAGGAAGTGAGGGTTCAAGCTGCCTGACAGAGGCACTGAGAGGGTGACTGAGTTCAGCAGCAGGCCTACCAACTGTTCTGTCTGCACAGAGAAAACAAAATCTAAAGAATGTTTTATCCCCATGACCAGTTAATTCATGCAGAGGAGCTGTCGATATTTGCAAGCTCATGGCACAGGCAGCTGTTGAGAAAAATGGGTTACCTGATCACCCAGTGAGAATGCCAACTGCACGAGACCGTTGGCCAACTTCCTGCTACTGACATCCATTGAGGGGAGAGACTTCCTGTTCCCTCCAGGCGCAATACCTTTATAAACTGCCAGGAGGAGTTTGGATCCTATAGAGCTACTATAGCCCAAATCCTGAAGAAAATAACAACAACAACCTAAGTTGAATTATACAAATCAGGAAGAGAAAAATCTAACCATAAACAGAAATCAAATTTAGGTCAATGAAACCTGGTTGTGTAGAACTGAGCTGAGAATTCCACTCTGGTTGAGCTGTTTGCAGGCTGAGAGTAAAAGCTCAAGCTTGGCATGGCAGTCCTGACTGTCTGGGTCATACAGGTCAACTGCACACAACTCCTCCACACTGTTCAGACAAAACAAAAACAGACCTCAGACAAAACATTTGGCCTTTGATGTACTCAAGTGTACACATGTGGGAAAAACAAATCAAAATAACAAATAAGAAACATTATGTTGTCTATTGTACCAAGAAATCCAATCAGTTGCGAAGGTAGAGTTGCAAATATTATAGATCATACAAAGGAAAGCTTTGATTCTTTAACTGTTAAAAGTGGTCCAACTAACTGCTTTTATCGTTACTAAGCATTTCTGTTCTTGAATTATCTGACCATTGGGCAGTTATTCTCATCCTCATGCAGTTCTCCAGATCTGTCCGATAGGGCGTTGCTGCTAGGGCTTTCAGCAACGGTACACACACTTCTGGCAGTCGAGTCATCACCTCCAGATTGGCCATGTTGAAGCCAACAGTAGAGGGTTCGCACACTGTCATTGTGACGAGTTTGAAGAAAGAAGCAGTGAAAAGATCATGTTCCAGCAGCTGAAATGACAAAGATAATGCATAATGTATAATCCCCTTGAGCATGCTAATTCTGGTACTTTCAAACATTTTGTATAAGAAATAACCTTGAATTAAAAAGGCAGATATTTTATCAATTGTATATTCCGCTAATTAAGTGTAAGAATAATCAATTTCTTGATTCGTTCTTATTCCTGGTCAGGTTCGTGGGAAAGTCGGAGGTGACACAGGACACAATCCATCGTAGGAAACATGCATTGAAACACTAAAGCCACTTTAGAAACACCAATTAACCGAACATGCATGTCTTTAGACTATGGGAGGAAATTGAAGAACCCAAACCCTAAAACCACATGGATACAGGAAGAAGGTCCAGGAATCTGAGGTCATGATAAATTAAATTAAATAAAGCTAAAAAATAAACAAACAATTGTTGGTTAAGGACCTTGCTCAGGGACCCAACAGAGGTAGTTGGCGGAGGCGGGATTTCCAGGGAATTCTGGACCTTCTGGACCACAATAAGTGGTACTAAGTGATAATAAGTGTACTACAAAATACACTTCTGAGCCCTTGATGAGACAACGCAGATTACACTCGAGAACAAATGAGGGCGAAATGAGAAAAGCACAACACCTTCCAGAGATCCTGCTGGCATTTGAGCACCATGGTGGAAAATTCCAGAAGACGTACAATGATGGTGCACTTGCTGTAACTGTATAGCTCTCTTTCACTAGGGCTAAAGTGTAGCCAGCTTGAATCAGCCACTTTAAAACAGGCCCTGGCAGCCTGCAGATCATGCAATGCTAGTTCTGTGAGGAAGAAACTGATGGCTGGCAGGAAGCTGGAATTCTCACCAGGATCTGGTAAATGGACAAAGAAATTATAAGTGTAGTTACAAAATAAAAAAAAAACACGGGAACAGTAATTTTTGGGTAATTAAAGGTTAATTTTTGGTTTATTTGCAGACTGTGAAACTGTGACTAAAGAACGCTTACATACACCATATGCCCAAAAGTTTCTAGACACCAAATAACTACACAAGTAACTTTCTCTCCCCATACGTGCTGACAGTAGCTTTCAGCCATAGAATGGTTTCCAGGAAAATGAGGGTCATCACTCTGAGGTCAGACACTGATGATTGACAAGAAGTCAGCTGCCATTCCAATTAATCTCAGTGGTGTCTGACAACTGTCTTGCAGTTAAAGTCAAGGCATACTGCACGTCTGTTAAGTGCTCCATCAACGCTAATAAACCATTACTTTATGAACTTTGTTCTGGCAGAGCAGAACAGAATATTGTTTAACTGAATTAATAAATAAAAATAAAATAACGAGTAAAATGGCACAGAGAGCCACTGTGGTTTTCTGTAGAATATATTCTGTTGCTACTGTTTTTCTATAAAGATTTTATGCTTATAGGCATCATATTATGAACGTGTTCAGATCTTATGAGCTCTTCATCTCACCCAGGATCTTCTGTGGCTGGATGAGGCGCAGGGCAGTGAATGTGTTATAGCAGTCAAGAACAGCCAGCAGAAGGTCCATCCACTGTAAGGTTGTTCGAATATTGAAGGGGGCTTCCACCTTTCTCAGAGTTGGTTGAGACAGCAAGCCTCCTCCCTCCACACGCGTGATGAGAAACTTTAGACCCTCTCTTTTAACTTGATCCTCCAGCCACTGTGCAGCAGAGGGCTTACCTTTTAAGTGAGGAGAGAATAAAAGTGTGACAACAACATAGTTTGCCATCTAACAATTTACTACTAGATTTCAAAAGGCAGTACCCTTATACAGTGGTCCCTCACCACTTCGCGGTTCACCTTTTACGGGCTCGGTGCATCACGGGTTTTTATAAAATATTAATGGAAAAAAATATATTGTGGATTTTTGCGGGTTTTTGCGGAACTCTGCTGGTATAGCTAACCTATACATGAGGACGCATCTTCTTCAACGGTGAGTACCCATATCAAATTTGAAATCACTGTACGTATGTAGGTTTATGAGTTCAAAACATTTTACAGTGCCGTACTGTACACTGTAATGTATGAACTTCTATGAAGGAGTGTATTAATACTGTATACAGTACTCTATAAAAGGTATAATACATGCAGAGTTCCAGTGTGAGATTGGTTACTGTCACACCCACACTCTGCTCAGCGGACCACACCCGCTCACGTTCACCATCACCTTCTTATTAATTCCACGCACCTGAATGTCATTCACTCCCCTTATTACACACCGTATATATTCACTCCTCTCTCACACACCAGATGCTATGTCTCTTGTTTTTTTTCCCTGAGTTCTAAGCGCCAATGTTTTTCCATTATCGTTGTAGTTACTTGTTGCCGACCCATTTTCCGCCTCTCGTTTTTCACCAAACTCTTTTTTTGATCCTGTCTGCATAGTTTTCCTGGTAATCCGACCCTGGTCTGTCTGTGATTCCGATTTCTACTTGCTGATTTTGAATATTAAAGCCGGTTTTCCTCCGTCATTATTTACGCTGCGTTACAGTTATTAAGGGAATGGGAAAGGTTTATGTAGTGTAAAAGTGTGGGGAAGGGTTTTTAAATACTTAAAATAGTGCATAAATAAATATAAACTTAAATAAATATAGCTTCCCTAGTTCGTGGATTTTTGTTTATCGCGGGTGGTCCTGGAACGTAACCCCCGCGATAAACGAGGAACCACTGTATACAGCTATATTGCCAAGACTACCGTTAGTCTTCCCACAATGCTCAGTCTACACTTTGGCTTTTGGAAGCACTTTCTTATTCATTTAATCTTGGACAGGGTCGTGGGAGAATCTGTGCCTAGCCAGCATAGGGAGCAAGGCAGGAACAACCCTAGATAAGGTGCAAATCCATCGTAAGGCACACACACAATTTCACAATAAAGGCATGTTAGGGACATCAAACACGCATCTTTGGGCCGGGAGGACATGCAATGTCAATACAGAAAGGACCCCGATCACGCTACCCGGAAACTGAACGCAAGACCTTCTCGCTGTGAGGCAACAGTGCTACCTACTGAGCCACCATTCCGCCCATATACAGCAAAATGATTCAAATAAATCAGGAGTTACCAGGTAACAGTGGCACGAACTCGCAAAACAGTTCCAAGCATTTGTGTCGGCATTCGGTCTGTGGACGTCCACATTGGGTCAGCAGCCACGTAACCAAATCGCTGAGACATGGTGACTGTTCGGGAGGAAACCCCCTGTGAACCACAATGAAAATATACCAGCAAAACTCTAGCCTTCATACTTAATAGTGCAGCAAGAAACCAGCTACAACGGATTCAAACGCGATTAACAATTTTCAGTGAACAAAGCATTAGCAGATCCTGTCCAATTTCATACCTAGGTGTGCGTCTCTTTGCATTTTGATTTAGGGAGTCTGCCTTGTGTTTAATTATCCTCTTAAGATGATCCAAGGCACTGCAGCACTGTTGGACAGTTCCTGTAAGGATAATAACATGTAAATAGAAATACCTTATGGAGTGAGACATAATCTGATCACCTAAAACCACTTAAAGGAGAGATTACAGCAGTGGGCATCCACAATTTGCATAACATGCCATATTCCCAGCCTCGTTTCTGAGTGGACCCTACAACATGGGAGCCTCGAGTGAGGTAAATCTTAGTTATTTGAACACAATTGGTCTTCCAGGCATCATGTTGCAGGGTCCATTGAGGCAATGGGTGCTTGGTTTGTGACACGTAACACAGGCGTATATAGATAATACATGAGTTCTTACCAAGGGATTTCTCATCATTGAGGTGTGCTAATGCCAAGCTCTCCACAAACACCACTAGCACCTCAAACACGAACTGCTGCACAAGAGAGTCTTCCTCTCTAAAACAAACAAGATAAAGTTCAGTTAATTTTTCCAAGCACATGTATACTTGCCTAGATTCTCTAAACAAAGCCATGTGATCCAGCAATTACTATGTAGACATCCAGTTGTTTTGATATGCTAATATGTATTACGACCAACAAAGGATGTAATGATTTGGTTGCAAATAAAATAACAGCAATGATAATTTTCCCATCTATAATACCATATACGACATCGAGGGACCCAGTAGTAGTATAGGAAAACCACTGAACTTTCAAATTTTAACCAGTCAGCATTCTTAAATTAATTTCCAGAGTGCATGTAAAACTTTATTTAACCTTTGATTATGTGAAGGGGACCAAGCAGCCTCTACATTTCTGAACTGAATCAAGGATTCAATACAGAAAAAAGCAAACCTCATGAGTCATTAAAATACTTTCCCCAATTTAAACACTTTTTCATTTCAGCACTACATCTCAAAAATGTTGCCATACATATAGGACGGTGTGATAGGATGGCGCGATATGCATTTATTTGTTTGTTTCATGATGGCTCTCACAAGGCATTGGTCACTTTCAAAGCAGTGTCAAAGAATGGATGGACTGGATGTTTTTTTAATTTCTGCAAAATAGATTACTCTCATAGAGCCTTCATGGCCAGATTTTGTGGAGGTGACAGAGGATCAATTGGCATAGCTTTAACTGTACTGTAATGAAAAGAAACTACTTGTGCGTTTAGTTTTTGGAATGGTGACAACAGTATTAAAAAGACAAGAACTGCTGTCATTGTTACAACAAATACTGAATGAGTGGGGGGAGAATAAATAAATAAAATAAGCCCCATCCGACCTGAAATGTCTGTAGATGTTATTAAAGGCCAGTGCAGCTCCTAGTCTTTTAAACACATTTGGGTGCAGAGCCAGGCTGTAGATGCGTTTAAACAGGGACTTGATGTTGGCCGGGCTGTTTTCTTGCTGTTTTGGAGTGGTCTGTTTAATCGACCACTTAACAAACTCCTGTATGCAGCGTCCACTGAAATCCCTTAAAGTGCTGTCTAATGGGTCCACCACTCCGTCCTGGAATTCAGACAATTTAAGTCAAATATGAAATACACTTTATTTACACTGTGAAGTAAATATTCAACATTAAGTCCATTCCAATAAGATAAAGCAAACATATAACAGGTTGCTAACATCATTAAAGAAAGTTCAGTGCAGTGGTGCTTGAATGCATCAGGGTTTGTGAAGTTTTGAATTTTATAAATACCGAAATCTTAAATGTAGATAAACAGTGCTGAGTTAAACAAAGAAGACAAAACCAAGCCATTTCCCTCTATAAATAAAGAGCTTTATTTTGTCTTATTTTTTAAATTAAATGTATGATAATTATTTTAGCTTATACTTATGCAGAAATATGGAACATTTTAAAGTCTTCACAAATTTTCATGCACCAACGTATACCAACAACACTGTGATCATTATATTATTATTATTCTTGGTATTAGTTATTAACTACTGATACAGGAATACAAGCTGTGTAAATTCAATTACAAATATATTTTAAGAACACAAACAATTCAACAAAACAACATACTTTCAACAGACAGCAGTTGGTACTAAGACTTACCAAAATAGACTCCAATACTGCTACCGTATCCTGACTCTCAAACTTTTTGTTGTTGGTAAACCAGTGGATCAGTTGCATCACCAAGGGCTCAAAGAGTTGTCTGGTCACCTACAACAAAAGGTATATACATAATTTATAATTCACAAATCAAACTGATACAAAATAAAATCGTGGTTTAACCCGATAACGCATACAAACCTGATCAACATCACAGGCTAGACGTAATAGCACAGGGAAGATCCGTTTGTGCAGGTTGTACATTGGTGGAGTAGACTTCTCTCCCTCTGCCATCTGAGCTCCTTTTCCCACCATATACACCACCAGACTGTGGAGGAGCTCACATGCTGCCACCTAGCCCAGACAAAGTGACTTACATCAGTGACAAATCATGGCATCGGCTCTCACCTCAAATGGTACAAATTAACGACACAAGCATAGTATATTGAGTCATACTTTAGTTTGCCTGTCACTAGATGAGAGAGCAAGCTCTGTGACTCTTGGCAGGAATGAGTCCAAGTATATTACAGGCTTAATGTCTTTGAATGGCACAGCAAAGCTCAGTCTTTTCTCAGTGTCCCATGCTACAAAGCACCTCATCATATCCTCTGCAGAAATGGCTATGGCATATAAAAACATGGTAAGTTGCTACACACAGACAGGTTTAATAGAGTAAAATAGATTGTTTAACAAAACATTGCATATCTGTCACGAAAGAACTTTTTCAAGAAATCATTCCGTATAACTGTATACTAACCGTATACTATACCTTACTCGACTTTCTAAAGCATAAACACATACTTCTGAAAGAAACACACCTGTAACCAAGTTCCTGTTGAGCTGCCCGCCGAGGTGGCCTAAAAGTCTCACCACACGACGTCGCACTGCAGCAATGGGAGCTTCGTCCCCCTAAAAGACCACAAAACAATCTTAAATCAATTAACAAGTATTTCAAGGGGCCTCCTTTATATGTTTATTAAATAGGACTTGAAAATAAGTAGAATACCCTAAAAGTCCTATAAGGTTAGCAAACCTATGTACTGTGACAAACATCATGCATCATTACAAATTTTTTAAGTAATGTTTTACAGTTTACATATTTGCCACTTTGCTCACCCCAACACTAATTAACCTGATTAGCTTCTAACTATTACACTGTTAGACTAGGAGAAAATAACTGCTCAATACTGTTGAACTGGATATTCTAAACTCACATATCTCAAAACTGTTGAATGAAATGGACATTGACTGGACATTACCATAGCCACATAACAGTTTACATACTTTGTACAGTGCTTTTTAATTAACAATATTAATGCACAATGGGTAAGTTAAAAGTCACAAAACGTCACGTGCTGCATCAGACTTCAGAAACGTCATCAAAACATTGAACTTTGTGTGTTGATAACTTTTGAACCACAAGAGATATCTCTGTAATCGATTTCTGAGACAATTCGAGTTTTCTTTGATATGCTGCATGACCATCTTCCCATTGGAAAAACTGTCCCTTAATCCAGTACAGTGGCTTTCAAGATGGTGGACATCATCCTAAAAGATAGGCCCCCACTTGCTGGGATATACAGATATGTTATTATCCATTTTATTATTAATATTTATATTTCCTATTATTATTATTAGACTGCACTTAAACAAAATCAAGAAAGTGGTGGGCGTGTTCACCTCCCGCTGGTTTTGCTCTTGTCAACCCACTTTTTTGGATTTCCCGACCTTTGATAAAAGCATAAATTCTCCTGGGGATCTCAAAAATCCTCCCATATCTCGCTGATCCGCTTTGTATCTGCTCTAAGTGGTGACTTGTGGCTTCTTTTTCTTATTCGCTCTCACCTTCTTTGGTCCGATTAGGTGGAATTTTGGTCCAAATGAGCGAATAACATTAGATGTATATAATAGGATTTGTTTCGGTCCAAATAAGCGGCTGGTCCCATTAACCGGTGGTCCAATTAACCGGATTTGGCTGTATATTACTATAAGACATTAATGGCTGTGTTTATTTATTTTGAGGGCATAGTAAACTTACACTGTATTTTACAATGTACTTTACATTGTATCACAGCGTCACATCTTCAGTGTTGTCCCATGAAAAGATCTAATAAAATAGTTCCAAAAATGTGAGGGGTGTACTCCCCTTTGTGACATACTGTATGTATTATATATCAGTCATTTAAAACTAAACAGGTGCAATATATACTTTTCACTAGAGATGCTCCGATCAAGCTTTATGCTCCCATGAGTGCCGATCACTGATTCCAATCACATGGACTGGCTGTAATTTTTTAAATTTAAATATTAAATTAGTTGTGTTGAAGTATTTTAATGTGCTTCCCCTGTCCTGAAAAATCCATCCAACCTATCGAACTGTCCTACAGAGCTACAGCTCATATGCAGATCACTTTCACGTCAGCATTCTGATAAACACCACTACTTTTTAGTGTTTAATTTTACTTTTCTGTCCATGTGCCACAAACATACAAGTTCACAGAGAATACAAACTGCTACAAACTCGCTCATCACGTGGGAATTTTATTACTGCCCACTTGTACGCTTTTCACTTTAGAGACAAACTGCAAGTCAATCACATATAAATGTGATAAATCAATCCAACCTGAAAGGGATTTAGGTGACTTTTTCTTACAGATGTAACTGAAGCAATATGTGCCTCATGAATGTGTGACTACCATAGACAGGTGCTTGGACCTCTTCAAGAGCCTCATCATTACTCTGCCGTATCCTTTCTCAGTGCCGGATGACACAAATGTAACGTCCATACTGGGCTCATCCTTATCTAAGACACATAGAAAATATGTAATCACTTAAAAATTTGAAATCATGCTGAAATAACCAGGATCATTACATTACATTATATTACATTAAATTTGTGGAGCCCATGCCACCATGCCATGCATTACAACAGAATGAAGAACAAACCACAAAAGATTCAAATTTTATTGATTATATGATTTGAATAAAAAGGTTGAATTGAATTTGAAGATTCGAATGAATGATTTGTTCGGTTTAAGCAGCAGCAGCAGATACCCTAGATATGTAATCTGCAATTACTGACCATGTGAACCATCAATAAAAAATGTACTTTATGATTACACAAAAAACACAAATCTTAAACACACACAAAGACCAAACAAACCTTTTAGTTATTGTTTTCAACTTGTGTTGGTGTGTTAAAGAGTTCGGTTCTACACAGCATATACACTGTCTCACCATTGGTAGTAGCTGTTTTTAGGTAGCCGTCCAGGTAAGGCAGAATGTCCACATAGTGAGGTTGGATGATGTTGGAGGGAATGTAGGAGGACCATGACTCCAGAGCATCCAGGGCTGCGGTGGCCAGAGGTGCATGGCTCAGGCCCAGCCGCAGAGCACTCTGAAGCAGACACGCGTACATACACACACACACACGCACAAACTCAATGTTGTATCACAATACGCAGATCCAACTGCGCTGATTATTACAATCTTAGGGAAAAAAATAAACAATGGCTTACAATTTACTGACATTATGTATACCACAAAATCTTATGTTAAAAATGCACGATAAGGATTTAAGTAACAAGCAATCACAAGGAGTTGCATTTCCTGGTCTAACCTGAAGTGCGGGAATATATGCTTTGATTTCCAGAGCCACCATGTCAGGATGGAGAGACAGCACAAATGTAAGACATGATGCAAGAAGTTCATCTTTATACTGTTTCACACGGACACACACCTATGGATGGCACATGGGAAATTATTATAATTCACACCAACAATGTATTTAGAATTTAGCTGTATATCAAGACAATAAATATAGGAAATGAATAAATGTGAAAGGATACAATAAATGTATGTATTTATGAGAGACTTTAGTAGTTAAACACCCGAGAGCAAGTCTTGACCAGCATACTGATAGGAGCAGTTCTGTACAACTTCCTGTGTATGTAAATTAGGAGCTGAAGTCTTTTTTGGGGGCAATGGCAGAGCAGGCACAGGGCACAAATTTTGTCTAAATAAGCATCCAATTCGTCACCACTTATCAGTGATGGGATGTCAAGGACTGCTTCTACAACGGGTCGACATGGGTCTGGGTTGTGAAATAAAGTGAAAATAATTTTAACACCCTCCAACAGCGCATTTAAATATTTATATAAGCATTTAAATAATGGTAATGCAGACGAATTTGGTTAATTGGACCACCGATTAACGGGACCAGTCGCTTATTCGGACCAAATCCTAGAGTACCGAAACAAATCCTATTATATACATGTAATGTTATTTACTTATTTGGTCCAAAATTCCGTTTAATCGGACCAAAGAATGTGAGAGCGAATAAGAAAAAGAAGCCACAAGTCTCCACTTAGAGCGGATACAAAGCGGGTCAGCGAGATATGGGAGG
>JAUZST010004367.1:0-16366 GCA_034779995.1 Parotocinclus haroldoi | reverse complement strand
TATGTTTGCTCTACTTAAAGAGGATGTTCTTACACAGCATGACAGATTATACTCGATATGCACAGATAGAGCCACCAGCATGAAGGCGTTTTTGAGCTTCAGATGCCATTGTATTTGCAGTATGGTGCAAAAATCTTATTAGAGTTGTTGTTTTCATAATGCTATAACGACCATTTATGACATATTATTATAGATAATTCCGCTGATGTTCCATCCAATCTTTGTGAGTGTTATGCATATATAAGCTTTTTTTTTTTTTTTTCACACCATGTTCCCCTTCCAAAAAAGTGGTTTCTTGACCACTACGTTTCAAAAAGGACCATTCTTGATCAAGCTTCTTTGGACTGCAAAAGGGTCAACTTGGCGTCCCGATGATGCTCCTAGACGTTGCTGCTCAGGTGTTAGGGCAGGTCACGCTAAATTCTGAGCACTGTAGCTTACATAAATTAATTCTATTTCTGATTATTTTCAGTTCTTTAATACTGCATATACATTTGCTGTATTTCCATTTATATTATATATGGTCATTATACCATTGCTAAAACAATGTCTCTACTGGACCCAACACAGAATTAATGGATGTCGAGCAAGACTTTTCTGTACTGGTACCCAGGTGATGGAATGGAATGATATTCCACTGGATGTCTGAATGGCTGAGTCTCTTGCTGTCTTTAGACTGGTATAAAAGACTCACCTCTTCACTCGGCACTTAAGTGAAAACTGAAGCAACACTTATTCGTTTAATAAAGTTTAACTTAAATTTTATTATGACCGTTTGTAGATTTACCTACATCCTACCAGGATCTAGTTGAATTGTGTTCTTGGGCTATTGCTTACCTGTACTTGTATGTGGTCTTCTGTTTACTTCAAAGAATGCATAGCACTTCTGTAAGTGGTTCCTGGGCATCTGCTAAAAGCTGTAAATGTTAATGATAAAAGTGAATTTTTGCTTGCTTGTGTCTAATGTTAATGATTATTCTGTTATTCTTGTTCAAACAGTAGTGTTTATAAGTCAGTGCAGGATTATATGCACACACTTGACTGGGAAAGTCTTTCTACTTCCTCTCTTAAGTATGTAATCCCATTGTGTGCAGAGGCAGGCGATCTGAGTGACTCGTATCAGTCCGGCAGTGAGGAGAACGTCATCAAGTCCCAGGCCAACGATGAGGTGAATGGGAACTGGGTTCTGACTTCGAGCACAGTGCACGAGGCCCGGCCCAAGGCCAAGGCCAAGCGGCGCCTCCGCAAGAACTCTTCTAGAGACTCAGGCCGAGGAGACTCGCTAAGCGAGAACGGGGACACCTCGAAATCCGCTGCACCCCCTGCCAGCCCCAAGGGCAAAGTGCTAGACCGCAGGTCTCGCCTAGGCAAAGGGAGGGGTCTGCCAAAAAAAGGTAGGACTTTAAAATTTTTTTTTAATTTTTGTATTTTTTTAAAATCAATCATAATTATTACTAATAAACGATAATTTTCCAAATGTGCATTGAGTGCTTAGGTTTTATACTGAACAACGGGCTATGTAACCATGCTATAGAAATGTGTTTTAGGGCCACTAAAAAAAGATCTGGTTGGATTTAGAGAATAATCCTGTAATATTTTCAGAATACAGTTGATGGTGTTATAGAGGACTCCTGCCTGCAATACGTCCTTCCACAAAAGAAGTACAGAGCTCTTGTTGTTATTAGCTGCTTCTTCCTCAGTGTCTTTTATGTAGTTTTTATTTAAGCTCACCTCATCTGCTAGGCTTATGGTTTTACATTACTGTCCACAGTAGACCTACCTGTTTATTCCTCCTCATACAGAGTAGTGTTATAAGTTAGTGTAGTACTTGTTTCTCTTCTTATCTCACCCATATGTTGCTTAATTACTGTAAATAAAACAGCTGAGCTGTATGCAGGTTATAAGGTTATAAGTGCATGTAAGCAGAGTTCACTCGCTCACGCATTAATACAACAACGTAACAACATCCTCAGCCTCTTCAGACTTGATTGCTGGTGACACTGTACAGAAAGTCATATTTGTGTCTGTCTGCATGCCAGTTGTTATTGTTTCAGTATTGATCCAGGGTTACCCTCCATTAGAACAAGGTCTGATTGAATCAGTCGTATTTGGTGTTTATATTGTCATGGTGCTGTTTATTTATACAGCACTTCACCAAGCTTTTAAACATGAACACAAAATGTACTGGCCAGAATACAGCTATCTGGAGTACAACACCAAACAGTGATGCACAATGACTGAAAAATCCCCCAAACAAAACCTATACAAACCAAAGCATGTAGCAGCGTAGAGTCCATCCGTAACTCTTCATGCTTGCTTAATCAGGCTCTCAGAAGTAATGTAGGTAAATCCACCTGTATGGACTTTGCATGCCCATATATTCCACACCCAAAACCTTTGTGACCATGTGACTTTGTATAAATGTGATGTGTTTATATATAACCATTTCCATTTCATGTAAAAGGAAAACAAAATAAGGGGACTTTGAAAGAGTCTCTGCGTTGTTACATTGGTTTGAATGTTACTCTGTTCTCAAACACGAGAGCCATTCGAGTACAAGATATAAAAACGGTAAAGAAACTAGACGCTGCCAACTGATTAAAGCAGATACAGGTATAAAGGATTACTTAATAGTGATCAGTTGTATAAGTTATGTAAGACAAGCATCCAGGCTCAGTACAGCCTGCTAGAAACTTTCTTATTACAATTCAGGCAGAGGAGATTAAAATCCTCTGAAAATCTATTCCAGTCTAAACAGAGTCCGTTTACTAGAACACCAAGACTATTAAACGTTAGTAACACAACTGGTGGGATTCGTCTTAATATATAATAATGTGCATTTGAAAATGCCCCAAAATGATCAGGTTTGGTCATGTGATCAGGTGCAGGGCTCTATTTATAGGCCTTACCCAAAACCTGACACAAGCACGTTCTCTCTTTAGCAGCAGCGATGTGGTTTGCAAATTTCTGCTTTGTCAGATTGCTTGTGTCACGTCCTGAAGAGTGCTCATGCTGTGTACCCTACAGGCCATGGTGTTTACATATCTGCATTTCTTTTACATGCCTCAGTACTTCCGAATTTTATTTGCTTCCAATGAAAGCATTTGGGTGAGTGGTCAAGTTCTTATTCTGTAGCGATCTTGGTGGGCGTGGGCTCAAAAACCAGTCGTGGCAGAATCAAAAATGGCCTGTCCCACCAACGTTTAAGGGTGCGTTTACCTTTATTGCACTCTGTGCAGCGGTTGCACCGTCATTTTGGCTGCTGCTATTGGGTAAAATGTCTAAATGTGTACTGATTGTATTGTGGTTATTTTAATGCTCAGTAAATGGCTTAAACAGTTGACATCCTGTGTGTAGTTAATATGACAACTTCATTTAAGACCAAATTTAGGACTGGATCTTTTACAGAATAATTGTTCCTGGTCTCATCTCAACTTCAGATAAGTATTGGGGATAATATTTTAAATACATTTTGGATAGCCCCTGTACTGACTTGGTTGCTGTTGCTTTTACAGTTAGCTGAGTAATTTAAGCTTGAATTTGAATTTATTTTCACATTACAAATATAATTAAAACATATAAATTCAAGCAGGGCTGGAGCACCTCGTCTCAGGTGACTTAAAATAAACAAATGAAAACGTTATCGACACTATCATAAAGACTGCAACAGGGCCTGAGCTGCATGTCAGTACTTTCTAGCCTTTATGTGCAGGTGCCATAACACAACTGGGCGTTAACATGGTGTTCATTGGGCTCTGCCTGTTTGAAGTTTGCATGTCTTTTAGAATGTCCTAGTGGTTTCCTCCCACATTCCAAAGTCATGATTTTGGTTAACTGGTTGCTCTAAATTGCCTCCAGTATAAGCCGTGTAACCATTTACGCTGATGTGACGTTAAATACATTTCCTCCCTGGCTGCTTTATTAGATGCACCTTGCTACAACTTGATTGGACCCCCTTTTTTTTACTACTTTTTGTCAATATTAACACGATTGCATCACACTGATTTGTCGGCTGCACTTCCATGATGCAAGTCTCCTGTTGCACCACATCCCAAAAGGGCTCTATTAGATTGAGAGCTGGTGAATGTGGGGGCCATTTGAGTACTGTGAACTTCTAGTCACATTTAGGATGGCCGGAGCTTTGTAGCATGTTGCATCCTGCTGGAAGTAGCCATCAGAAAATGGTACACTGTGCTGGGTTGCGCATAGTCAGTAGCAATACTCGGGTAGGCTGTGGGGATTAAATGATGCTCCGTTTGTAGTAAGGGGCGCAAAATGTGCCAAAAAAGTTGGGAATTCTAATTGTCTGTTGTCCAATTTTGCAGAGCCTGTGTCAGTTGTAGACTCAGTTGCCTGAACTGGCTATTTTAGTTGCCATGTCTATAAACCCTAGTGTGAAAATCCCAGTAGATCAACAGTTTCTGAAAATACTCAGACCAACCACGCCACATTTATAGTCCCTTAAATCACCCACCCGTCTTTTTCATTCTGATGCTCGGTTTGAACTCTTAAGCATGTCGTCTTGGCCATACCTAAATGCATTGAATTCCATGTGATTGACTGATTAGATCGAGATTAGAACAGATAAGTAGATGTACCTAATAAAGTGACCAGTGAGCCTATAAGCCATGAAACAATTGGAGGCTGGGGGACCGTGGTAGCCTAGCACTTAAGGTACTGGACTGGACCAAAAGATCCAGGTTTCAAATTCTGTCTCTGTCAAGCTTCCACAGTTGGGTCCTTAAGCAAGGTCCTTGTCCCACAATTGTGTGGACTGTAAGACTGTATCAGTTGTATCAGTTGTCAGTCTGCAAAAGGGTGTCTACTAAAAGGCATAAATGTAAATAAGGCTACTTCCATTATCAGATGTGTTGTCATATCCGCATGCCTTAAAATGGAAAGTTTTTGCTTAGGCCAGACTTTAATTGCTTGTTCCTCGGACATACCTACTTAAGAATCTGCTGAGGAGGGAGGGGAAAAAAAGAAATTTTTCAGCACTTTTCAATTGCTCGAGGACTATGTGGAATCAATACAAGGAAGAAGAAAAAAATAAATTTTTATTTAAAAAGAAAATGTAGTTAACCTTCAATTAAATTAAAGTGAATCTGAAAAAAAAACCCAAAAACGGTTGAAGAGTGGAAAAGCTAAAAAAATAATAATAAAAAAATTTTAACCATTGGTGCTGCGGCGGATATTTTTCAAATATGATCGTCGGTGGATCCTTGAAACAAGCAATAATAAAGTCTGACCTTAAGTGTGTTGCTATGTGTTGTGAGACTGATGGGAATGGTCGAAGCCCCTGTGGATTACGTATACCAGAGTGTGAAATGTGTTAAGAATTTTAAGTCCTCCCCCAATGAGCAAATGTTTTGTTTGTGTGTGCAGGTGGTGCTGGGGGTAAGGGTGTATGGGGCACTCCAGGAGAGGTGTATGATGAAGAGGAGGTTGACGTCCGTGACCCCAATTATGACGAAGATCAGGTAGAGGATGTGCTTGTAATTGAGCCGATTCCCTTTGTGATTTAAATCTTCATTGGCCTCATCGACAGCCTATTTGTATGTTTTTTGTTTTGTATTCTTGTTTCTCCTCATACAGGAGAGCTGTGTATATGAGACTGTGGTGCTCCCACTGGACGAGAACGACTTCACCCGCACGGTCTCTCCCATCGTCCAGGAGTACTTTGAGCATGGAGATGCGAATGAAGTAGCGGTATGTGGAAATGTTTATGTATACTAGCCTTGAAATGTCATGGATAATCTACTGAAGTACAAAGTTTGAAGTTTTAATTAGACTGAAGATCACAGTTTTAAAACCAACCTTGTCTCTGTCTCTGCAGGAATTGTTGGGTGAGCTGAACCTGGGTAACATGCGCAGTAACGTCCCGCTTTTGGCCGTGTCTTTAGCGTTGGAGTCGAAGGCAAGTCACAGGGAGCTCACGTCCCACCTACTGAGACGCCTGTGCGGTTGCATCCTCAGCCGCTCCGACATTGAAGCATCCTTCCACAAGCTACTGAAAGATCTGCCTGACCTTGTGCTGGACACGCCCACTGCACCTCAAGTAATTGTTCTTGATTCAGTTCCAGGCTACTCTGTGTAAGAATAAGGCATTGGTTCCTGCTGGGGAAAAATAGTTCCACCTTAGGATCAGTCATACACACATACATTAGACTGAAAGCTATAATGGCATTTTCAAGCTTTATTACTAGACAATTGGTGCTGAATTTTCACCTACATTCAATCAGTGGGGGGTCAGGGGGTCCCTAACACTGGAAAAACTGTTTCTGTGCAAAAATGGATGAAACTGCAAAATATTTAGCTTTTAATGGATCTACAAAATAGATTTTTGAAAGTGGCAGTGACTAATAAAATGCGCTCTTAGACCTGGGCCACATTTGCTCTTCACTGCTCATTGCTGCAGTGAGCACCCAGTTGTAGATGGATTTCTTGTGCACAAGGATTGGGTTTTGTGAAAGTGATTTGCCAAAAAAGCATTGCAGGCGCTGGTGTCAGGCCAAGTGCAGCTACTCTGAAATATACAAACCCCTAAAGGTAAAGAACATCCTTATTTCACAATAGGAGAAAGATGTAAACATTTAATAAAGTCAAAAGGAGAGGCTATTCCTGATAAATGATATGATGTCGAGACCAGTAAACACTTAATATTTAGCCGCTTTGGGTTTGGCTCGTATTATTCTGGCAACCTGTAGCTACGATGATATGCCGCCTCTCTTTGTTGTACTTTCTGTAGATGTTTCTCTATTTTAAGTTGTATATGCATTCATTTTATTTTGTCTGTAATCGATTTGTAGTACAATAATAACAGACATTTGCCATGTTTAAAATCTGGCAACCCTAAAATTAATTCAGGACCACACGCGTAATGAACAAATCACTGCTGGTCTATAATGGTAAACATTGTGCATGGGATCGAGTTTGAGGGGTGTGGTGTGGGGCTCAGGTGTGGTCTTAAGCTTTTTGTGTGTGTGTGTGTGTGTGTGTGTAGAACATGCACAAACTTGGGCTTTGCGTCACCCTGGCACGCTTCGTTTTCAGCGTGGCTCAGGTTTTTCAGCGCGTTTGTGTGTGAGGACTAGTTTTGTTCACCCTGGAAGAGCAGATGCAGCTCTTTCCTCTGAATACAGAACAAAGATGCAGGCCATGTCATCCCTGTCTGAGTAAACAAGACTAAACCACATTGACCCACAGTTTGGTTTTGTTTGTAAGTTGTCTGAAATTTTTCAAAACCTTTTTAGACCCGTTTTGGTCTTCGAAAGGTTATTCGGCAAAACCACCGTAGATCTGCAAATACCCGAGTGGCTTATAAAAAAAAAAACACACCCATGTGATTGAAAGTGTACTTTAAGGAAGCGTAAGTGGTTTTAGTTTTGGTTCTGTTTCAGTTAAACCAAACTTGTTCTTAAGCCTCTTCATCGTAGAGCTTGTACCTCAAAACTTTTCAATTTCTGGTATCCTCTCCTTTTACACTTTTAGTCCTGTTCCCCAGGCTCAACCAGAGAAGTTTGCATTTGAGCCCGTTTCCTCTTAATGTTTCATTGTGATTGTTTTGTAGGGTCTTTTTGGTTGTTTTGTTTTTGCCAACTGATAATTTTAGGTCTGGACTCAACTTTTTGTAACCCTTTTTACAACCACATCTAGTGGCAACGCTCCCAATACAATGGCCTACCACCTACTGTCAGCTAGGTTGGGCAAACATAAGCACACAGTTGGCTGGATTTAGGGGAGGGGAGGTTGTCCTAATAACCAACAAGGGGGATTGGGCATGACAGTGTAAACACACAAGTCTTAAACAGGTGTGCTATTGGTAGTTAAAGTTCTTTCTATTGGCATAGCACGTATGTAAGCAAAAAGGCTGCTTTTATTAAACCAGACTTGTAATCCGTTTTCTGTTTGGTTTCAGTTG
The DNA here is from genome assembly GCA_034779995.1 of Parotocinclus haroldoi. Lineage (NCBI taxonomy): Eukaryota > Metazoa > Chordata > Actinopteri > Siluriformes > Loricariidae > Parotocinclus > Parotocinclus haroldoi. The sequence continues at coordinate 8,445 of JAUZST010004367.1, read as the reverse complement.
GTCGGTCAGTTTATTGCCAGAGCTGTAGCAGATCAAATCCTCTCTGAGTCCTACATTGACGGATACAAGGGAAGTGTGGACTGTGAGCACTCCAGGTGTGTATTCATGCACAGTTTCACTTATTAAGAAGTTACATTTTCCATAATAAGGCAGTTGTAGTTAATATAATTAACTAACATACATGGCGAAAGAACTTAATAAATGTAGTAATATTATAATTAAAATACATAAGCTCTAATTCCACCTGGTTCTATCTTGACGCTGGACTCTCTGCCTGTCTGGAATTTGCATGTCCCTTGATCTCAAAAGAAAGTCACTCATTCCATTATGAAATTTTGCCAGTTTTGTGAGCAGTATTTACTTGGGATTCTCAGATCATGTTTTATGCTGCCGATACCGATCACCCATGAGTACGATCACATACCAGGGTGTCCTCTTTTTATTCTCTGCAGCGAGCTTTGAAAACTCACCACACTCCACCCAGTGGTTGTTTTTTTTCCATTGCATTTGATGCAGGACACAAACTTTATATTGCTCTCACAAACCATATTAAAGTTTCACACGGCAGACATGTTTGTTTATGATTTGCCGCCACGTGCCTGCACAGTGCAAAGGAAACACAGGGCCTCTGCAGGCTGCAAAGTACAAGTGATCAGTTTTTGTGATCGGCAATGAAGGAAATTTATCAAGAACAAGACTGAACTCACAAATGTACAGAATGAGTTGCAAGTTCAGTTAAAATGGATGAATTGTGTGTGTGTTTGTGTGTGTGTGTGTGCTTGCCTAACAGGGCTGCTCTGGACCGTGCTGCTGTACTTCTGAAGATGAGCAAAGAGGCAGGACTCCGAATCGACAACCTCTGGGGCTCAGGAGGCGGTCAAAGACCCGTCAATCAACTCATCAAAGAGGTTAGGGTCACACCTAAAAAGATTTTGCATGAACCTGATCATTTATTTGCTTACACCTTAGGGTTGTTTCCATTCTGAGGTCCAGGGCCCCACTGTCAAAAATCACAGGGGTGCACAAAGCTTTGTCCGCTCTGATGTTATTGAATGTAGTTTGCGCATGTTTAATAAAACATCATTTTAAAAGGAAAAAACTATAGAAGGAACCCCAGAGAAAAAGGGAAAACCTATAATTTAAGATTTGCAGTGAATCACGTTATTCTTTTGGTCACATACTTGCTCCAAAGAAAAAAAGTTTGGGAACCACTGCCACTGCATTGGAGGTCGCTTGCAAGTTGTGCCATTACCTCGGCATGTTTGGTGTTGCGTGATAGAGCAGGTCCAAGATAATATGATTGTTTGTTTTGATTGTTGAGCAAGACGGTAGGAGCTTTTATTGGCATTTGCTGGTGGCTTTATAGCTGTGTTTAAAACCAACCCCAGGTTACTCTAAGAACCTGTTCCTCATCCTTCCCTTCAATTGTCACCAGTCAGTCTACTGCCCTCTAGTGTATTAAATGAGAAACCTACATCTTAGGCTTTGAGCTTTCTAGGCACACTTCTGTAACAAACTGTAGACTTAGCAGAGACTGACTGCATCACCTTTGAGTCCACAGGTTAACCTGTTGCTAAAGGAGTACGTGCTCTCTGGCGACACGGCCGAGGCGGAACGCTGTTTGAAGGAGCTGGAAGTGCCACACTTCCATCACGAGTTTGTCTATGAGGTAAGTGCGGCGTGCCTGAGCGCAGTTTAGATCAGATGTAAGGTGGGTTCGCTGGAGCATTTAGCACTTTTCATTGTTTTGCCTTTCTCTGTAATGTGGTGGTGTTTTTTTTTTTATTTTTTTTTTTTAGAACCTACCCACGTTTCAGCAGCTTTGAGCCAAAAACATTACATAAGCACATGTAGGACTTTTCCTAATGCAGGAAGGGTGTAAAAATAACGACGGCACAGTTCGCTTTGCGTTTGGCTTTCAGAACACGAACTGACCTGCGAATAAAGAGTTTCAGCTATTTAAGTCTGATAATGTGAATTTTGTAGATGGTTACATTTGAGCAGGAGCTCTATAATCTTTATTTATTATAAGAACATCTCTAGCTTGTTCTTATATCTATGAAACCCTTCATAATTTGTGATTTTTAAGCACGAGAAAGAGCGTGTTATCCGCAGATTACATCACAACTGCGATCTGATTGCAGGCACGAACCAAAGGTGAATGCTGTGTATCGTCGAAGCCGTGATGTTATTTGTGATAACGCACTCCGTCCACTCAAAATCCTGCCTTCAGGCAATGAATAGATTAACGTGGACAACAACCTCAGTACTGAAATGAAACAAACTCCTTAAAAGTCCACAGTTTGACATGACGTACTGCTGGACTACAAGCTATGTTGGAACTACAGCAACTCTACACCCCCAAAATGCTGCATCAGTCACACCACACTCACACATGGATTCCTAATTTCAGGCAATGAACAGCCAAGATGCTCACTATGCCAAGACCTGTTAACAATCAAACGTCTTCATCCACTGTCCAACCCTGAACCCAGCAACAAAAGACTTCTTTAGGAACACAAGCCCAGGGAAACTAATGAACTACTTATCAAGCCTCAGTATAAAACACTTACTATCACACTCCAAACCAGCAAAGATTTGAACCTAACAATCTATTAATGGAAATATTTTGCTGGTAACATAACATGCGTTACAAACACGTGTGTTCTAGTGCTGTAATACAAGATGTTTACAACAAAAAAGCCCTGAATTTTGTACTAAATATGCTTTAATACTGACAGTACCATCTGCCAATAAGTGGGTCCACAACAAATGAGATCAAATCGATGGAGAAATAGCCATGTTGTGTTGTGTGTGTGTGTGTGTGTGTGTGTGTGTGTGTAGGCAATTGTGATGGTTCTGGAGTCCAAAGGAGACACGACACTCCAAATGATTCTGAAGCTCCTGAAATCTCTATACGACTCTACAGTCATCACAGTGGACCAAATGCGCAGGGTACAGCACCATCTGAAAGTTCATCATCGTTAAGTGATTACTGCATTAACCAGTGTGATGTTAATGACGGTGTCTCTGGCAGGGTTATGAACGAGTATATTTGGATATAGCTGAGATTAATATTGATGTGCCATCTGCTTATTCCATACTGGAGCACTTTGTGGACAAAAGTTTTAGCGCCGGAATCATCAACAAAACCATCAGAGACCAGTGTCCATGTCGGTGAGGATGAAGTAATCGCATCACGACACGATCGGACTGTTTATCCATCAGGGTTCATAATGAAACCATAAAACTTGTTCTGATTTCTTTCAGAGGAAGGAAGAGATTCGTCAGTGAGGGAGACGGCGGACGCCTCAAACTGGAAACCTACTGAATCCAGGCTTCACAAGGTCCGTCTCATGTCTGCCATGTTCTGGGTACCTAGTGTTACTCACTTAAAATCAGCATATGTTTGTTCATGGGTTTAAATGCAGTTCTCCTTTTAGAACATAGAGCTTGTACAGAACAACACGGTAACGGAACAGCCCAGTTCTTAACCTGAAGGGGAGGTTTTCTCGCTCGCTCTCTCTCTCTCACACACGCACACACACACACACACACACACACCTTCAATAAGCTAAACCCTGAATAAGTGCCACACTGATATGACAAAGTCATTCCAGGTTTTCCATTTGAGTTCACTGCCACTCTTGAAGCATTTAACCTTAGAGCTAGATGGCTTAAGCCTGACTTAACTTATCCAGCTCAGACTGCTTTGTTCACTCTGGCAGACCCCCGGCGTTGGTTTTTCCTCTGTCAACCTGAACTGTTGTTGTAATTACAGGTTAATGCAACTGTCCCTAAAAAGGCAATAAAGAGAGCCCTGAAGCGATTGGATCGGGTTCACGACCTGTTAAATGTTATTTTTATATTATTGAACATTGATGTGCGCTTGGAATTGACCAACTGTTCTTGCTTTTTGTCAAAAACTATTCAGGAATAAAGGATTAAGAAGTTACACCTGTGTTGGGACTGCTCAAGTGATGTGACCAATATAACAGCTAATTAATACGCTTAACTTGTTTCCATTGACTCAAGCCAACATTACAATTTATAGTATCCTTTATTTTCTAATCCCACAGCCAAACTGAGCATGCCTAGGGAGACGGTGGGACCCAACCTCTTTGGGCAGCTTTGATGATAAAAGTCAACCAAGTTATCTAATCAACAAGTTTATGTTAAGAGCTTAAATCGACGGAACCTATAGTAAATATTTACAGAAAACATTTTAAAAATATAATAATACAAATATATTATGTAGACTAATATTTTAGAGGGAATGCAATATTATGATATGGTATTGTGATCCTGAATAACTGAACCACTGTGTACTGAACTGTGAATCATGAATCCAGTTTTGGCTGACACAAGGTGCACAGTTCAACTTGTACGAGTTTAAGCAAGCACAAAGAGCTCCAGTAAACAACGCGAGCAGAGACATTTTCCTAATCAAAACGCGTCTAGAACCGAATGGGACGAATTCTGAGATGGCCGAGAACCGACGCACCGTTTTTAGTCTCGGATGCAATCGGCCTCGTCTGAGTGATGGAAGATTAGCAACATTAGCTGACTATATGCACACTATATGCCGCTAGAGGGAGCAGAAACCTCAGTTACAGTACATGTAACTAAAAACTGTAGTAACTCTTGTTAAATTAGTTGCATCAGTAACAATGTAGGGTTTTATATTTTTATACACTTTATTCATGGAGTTTGTCATGACAAAGACTAAGGTTACTTTGCCACATTCGCGCTGTTTGCCTGGACTGTGTCCATTTTTGTACAGCAATATCACGCAGCGGCTGCATTTGACAGAGTAGGATCAGTGTCTGATCGCGGGTACTGATCCATTAAGACAGTCGGCATGTATAAAAGCTTCATGTTATTTTTATTAAACATACACCGCACACAAACATTGGGGGATAATTCATTATGGGAAATGTATTAATCATTTTGAAATATATCCCCTCGTGATATTCCCTAAATTTTGTGAGCAGTAGATCCACAGATAAACCCTCTCTCAGTTGTTTGTTCCACTACGTGCACGTTTCTATTTGTAAAGTTAAAAAAATTAATCAATTTAAGGACGATATAACCGAGCCAGGGCTTAAAGATCTGACAGTAGATGAGAACATGGTGAATTTTGCATCTACAGCTCTTTAGCAAATTACTCCGCTCTCCCTACAATGTGTATGTACACGTACAGGGTACTAAGGTGATATTTAGGATTTGAACAGGTCAGATTAAAGCCAGTAAAAAGCAAAGCTGCGCATCTGATTATTATCCAATGCTCTTTGGTGGTGCCGTGTTCTTATAGACTAGCCCATCCTTGCAAATACCTAGGTTCGAACCCTAGTAGTACCTTTTAGCTCTATTTTAGTATACTTCTGTTGCTCAGTGAAGATCTCCACTATGTTTATCTTTATTTTTTTAGATCTACAGTACTGTATTCTTACTTTAAAACCGGACTATACGTTTGTAAATTGACTGCCATGTATCAGAGTAATTCTACATGCATCTTACCCATGAAAAAATATTCAGGGCAAATAATGAGTTCATTAAAAGGTTCATTATACCAACCGAAGGGCACAAAGTTTACCAGAACACCTTTAGTTTACCTTTAGTCTTTTGTCTAAAACAATTTATAAATGATTTATAGGTGATATATAATGGTCATATAGAACATTGGTCATATTAATTGTCTAGTTTTAGTCTAGCCATTATAATAACACTATAGTTGACAAAAATCTATTTATCTTATTATAATTAGTAGACTAAAACTAAAAACATATGACCAAATGATGACTAAAACCTAAAATATGAAATGTAAAGGTTGCAATGCAATTTTTATTATTTAAGCCATCTATTTACATTAACTTTAAACATCTATTAAGCAGTTATGGAACAGTATTGGTGTTTAAAACTTGTTAAATCGTATCTCAGATTAATGGCAAATTTTTCTATTCCTTAACGTTACAGGACAGCAGGGGTGCCTTTTAGTTAACAGCTCAGCAAAAAACACCATTTAGCTTAAGAATTAATGTCAGGGTGACATGCTTACAGATGTCTGTTCAAGTTTGTTGTACTTTTACCAGAGATAATGGCCACACACTGTTTACAAAGCTTCTTGTTTTCCCTGTCACAAAAAAGAAATAATGTGCAGAGAGGCTACTTAAATGGTCTTCCCGAGGTTCGATCAAATAGGTGCGTCTTACCGCATTATGGATGGGATTTCATGCTAACTTGGAGGATGTCTCTGCCAAATACTTGGTCTCGTTTTTATTCGTCGACAAAAGTGTCGATTATTTCCATTCTACTTTTTGTTTTTCATTCATTTTAATTTAGTCGTTGTTTCGCTGTGGTTAAGAACAAAAAAAAGGATATTGTTAACAGTGCTCATGATGCACACAACGTATTTTAATTTAATTTGTCAGACATAGCCACATTTTAAATCAGGGAGCACCTGTACTATACGTCTTCGTTAATTCATATAATACCTAATAGAGGGAGGCTTTCCTCTGGATCTGGAAGGGATTCATTCAATTTACGTTATTCCTAATGGGAAATTTGCTCAGTACTCTACTGGTATTAATTAACAACGACAACAGTGGTACCGCTGTATCTCCACTATAGTGGCACTAACCCCAGCAGAGCACCACCCAACATTCCATCTTCAATCATTTAATCAGAATAAGTGTCTTGATTTTGATTTATAATGGACCATAAATCAGAATTCATACAAAACCAAGCAAATAACCTACACAGCATGTGACCATGCACACAGTTAATCTACAGTCTTGCACTGTGATAATGGGCTGCGTTTGTGTGAACTACTGAGCCTGTTGATCCCTGCTGGCTGCTTCCTGTTGCCTGATGAGCTCCTGAGCCTCCTGCTGCATCTTCTCCAGCTTCTCCAGTGTGACAGATTTCAGGGGTAGCAGTTTGGGTTTGCACAAGACCAGAGTGGGGACATCTTCCACTGACAGCTGGCCTAAAATAGCATTTACCCAGAGAACCGGGGGCAAGATTAAATAACATAAGAGCCTGTCTGGCATCATTTCATATACTAATTTACCTTGCTTAGGCAGAACCTCTCTGAAGACAGACTTCACTTCAGGCATCCTGGATCCGCTCCGAATCCTGATAACGAAGAAAACAACAGGTTATTTCATAGAATAGAGCAGAGTCTTTTTTGTCGTTATACCAGAGGTTCAACAAAAAGTGCACGTGATCCTTGATCAGTTTGAAAGAGAATTATAAGAAGTGTGTGTGTGTGTGTATATATATATATATATATATATATAAAATGTGTAGAAGTATATTTAACATCTAATATGGGATACTGAGTATTGGACAGGTATAGTATCCAGTGGTGGGTTGTTCCGTGTTCATGTATTATTGCAGCCCTGGAATATGTGCTGTTTTTCAATCGGTTTGTTTTTTTCTCTTGTTGTTCTGTCCGTCCTCCCTGGGGCTGGCAGTTGAAACAGATGATAGGCTGGGTGTGTTGTGTCCTTCAGGACGCCGTGGACCTTCTCGCAGTAGTGCGATCTGTGCAAGGTCCTCTAAGGAGAGGAGCACGCAGCCAATGATATCCTGTGCCGTGTTGATGACCCTCTGGAGCGTCGTCTTATCCTGGACGGTACAGCTGGTAAACCGCACTGGTATGCAGTATGTCAGTACACTTTCAACAGAGCATCTGTAAAAGGCCACCAGCAGCTCCTTGGCCAGGGCATATCATATGAGATATGATATCACATATTTCATAACAGAATCAGGAATATACTCCAAAATATTGGCTGGGAAGCTAATGGTGAGGGTCATGAACGTGTGGCAACCCAAATGGGACACCAGTCCGTCACGAGACAGGTAGTAGAGATCTAGGTATCACTGAGGACGTGACCCAGCATATTAGTCCAGCGCACCACCCGAAGCATCTCGCTTCATGGAGCACATCCAGGAATTCACTGGACACAGGCTGATCCCTAACAGACGCAAGTCCATGGATCCGCTGTGGGGCTTTTATTCCCTGAGCCACATGAGCTGTAAATAATGTAACGTTTGCTACGTAAAACGATTTAGGTTAAACCCTCTCTTCTAGCGGTGCAGCTGGTGTTCGTCGTTACACTGACGCTTGGTTTCAAAAGTGTACGGAAAACGGTAGCCTTAATGTGATGGCTATAAAATAATCTGTCTATCGGAGCCACATTTAAACCATGTAGCTGTGCGTCTATATACGTATTTAAACGACAATAAGAATGAAAAATACAGCTCGGCTAGCAAGCACATAAAAATAGCATGACCTCTTTTAACACGTCGCTGAGTTATACAATTTGAACACATGTCTTAAATAACTTCGAGGTAGCATCCTTAAAAAATTACATTTGTTAGAAACTAGAACATTCGCGCGGAGTCATAATCGCAGCTTTTACCTTTCGAAGGCGTTTA
>JAUZST010004366.1:0-16367 GCA_034779995.1 Parotocinclus haroldoi | reverse complement strand
CTCTCTCTCTCTCTCTCTCTCTCTCTCTCTCTCTCTGTCTCTCTCTCTCTCTCTCTCTCTCTCTCTCTCTCTCTCACTTTACCCATCATTTACAGTGATAAGTCTCTGCTTCTGCATTACTCACTACTGTAACTCACCAGCTTTACAGATGATTTTCAGTATATATATATATATGTGTGTGTGTGTGTGTGTGTGTGTGTGTGTGTGTGTGTGTGTGTGTGTGTGATGCGCTCAGTCTCTGAGGTGAGATCACTCGAGCAATGAAAGCACACGAATGACGAGTCATCATTTCGGTGCTGTTCATCATACTGACGGTTGGCAATTTAGGAAAAGAGCCTTACACACACACACACAGTGCTCTTATATTTTTACAGCTATGTAGTTCAACCTATTGTGGATTTAAAGAGCTGGGTAACAAAGGTGCCTCTTTCCCTCCCTCCCTCACACCCACACACACACACACACACACACACACACACACACACACACATATACTGTAAAATGAATGCTAACCCTGCAAATTCCAAGCCACTGGTGTGAAAGTTGGGCACAAATGACCATTGAAATCAGCCAGTGTAGTTCTGATAAATGCAGCGGGCACAGCTGTGGAGGCCTGTAGTGCCACTGCCCGCTCACCTCTATTAACGCTCCAGTACTGATTCATAGCTACTGCAAAAGCCCGTGTCCACATGGGTTTACTCTGGGTGCTCCGAATTCCTAACGCATCACAGAAACATATCAGAACAGGAAAATTGATGACTGTTCAGTGTGCTTCCTGCCTTGTGCCCTGTGCTGCCCACTAGGCCCTGGCTTACCTGTGACCCTTTCTCAACCGAAGAGAAAATGAATGAATGAATGAAGGAACGAATCCACCCACAAATCAATTGAAATTCTTAATCCGCTTCCACTCGCCACGTGTCCACTTTAATTCAGAAACGCATCTTTACCTCCACCTTCTGTATGCTTCCGTCCGCCAAAACATGGAGAAGCGTCACCTTGCTCAAACCCTAAATTGTGCCCAACGACGAGCTGCACGTGCCCGCCAAGATGATCACCGCGTGACGATTTTTATCTATGCAAGCCGTGTAGTGCGTGGTTCCCAAGATCCCGTCCATTTGACGCGCGTTTTGCGCGCGTGGTGAGACCATGAGCTCCACGTGAGGGACAGCGAGAAGCCGCCAGATGGGGTGGCCGGGGTGGCACGGGAATCCCCTGGCACCCTCCTGTACTATAAGAGCGACTACACCACCCTGCTCTAACAGCCCTAACGCCACCGGTTGCACGAGACGATTTATTTACTCCACCCCTGTAAACACACGTGCGTGCTACGCGCACTGACCTGCGTTCCTCAGCTTTCGGTTCCGCAGCACGGACACGATGACCAGCGTGTTGCCCACCACGTCCACCACGCTCGTGAAGATCAGCACGCTTGCGAGCACCGCCACCTGCCACCTCGGTCCCGGCTGCGCGCCCACCACCACCGCGGTGCCCCACGCGCCACCCTGCTCCACATCCGTCCTGTTCCTGATCAGCGAAACATCCTCGGGCATGTCGGTCAACTCCGCCCGTTCATTCACGCGCTGTGTCTCTCCGCCATCCTCCTTCATAAACACATCCACATGCGAGCGCACGCACGCGCGCGCGCGCTCGCTCGCTCACTCACTCACGCACGCACGCACGCACTCTCTCTCGCACGAGCACACTCCCAATCCGTTACATGCCGTTTTCCTGTCGCGTGTGTCTGCTGTGACTTTATCTGACGGATCCCCCGAGCATCTCGCGCTCCCGTTCCACACTGAGAGCAGCTGGAAGGGCGCGCGTGGCTACCCTGCTGCTCCGCCTCCTCCGCGCGCTCATTTGCATACACGGCCCAAATTCCCTTAGTCATTCATCAACGTGGATAGGGTTAGATTAGAGAAATGGGCGCGCAACCGTTTTTGGCATGTTTTAATCCCCGTTTTGGATGAGACACCATAAACTGGGTAAGTCTCTTGTGCGGTGCAGTGCAGGGCCAAGGGATGCCAGGCAGCCCCTCCCTCAGATTCACCCTGCATGCGACATCCGACCTGGCTGAGAGACAACATGCGTGCCTGCTGCCTGTTATCCGCACTAGTTTCGATTCCCGCCGCATAGCTCCGTTGTCACTGGTTTCACCCGTCCCCTGACTCCGCCTGTGTGGAGTTTGCATGTTCTCCCCACGTTTGTGTTGCTTTACTCTGGTTTCCGCCCACTATTTTCTTTATAGTGAAATAAGACTTTAGCACTTTTGCCAGGAGCGATGTCCCAATAGATACTCCACTTAGACGAACCCTGAAAGCGACACTTTGGTCGTCAGCCATCGGCAGTGGCTCCTGTGCCTGGGACCACCCTAGCAGAAGGCGGAGGGATGTCAGGAGCCACCCCGACACTTTCACTGCACTGCAAGACCTGCGAGTGTGAATATTTCCCTGCAAGCTGGTTAATATTCAGACAGCATGTGGGCTCATGGCGCTCTCGCACAGAAAACCTAGATACGGCAAGAGAATGTTATTTGTCTACACACGCCTGCTCTGTTTTCTCCCGTTATCTCCACGTAGCAGCACGCCTCCTCTGACGGTTCTCCTGATCTGCAGAGCACCGGGAGAACAGACGTACTCACATCCACCCGGCGTCTGATCCCCTTACACCTGGCACTTAACAAAGAGAGGCTTTACCTTTACTTCGGAGTGTGTGTGTGCGTGTGCGCGCGTGTTCAGGTGTGTCGGCATGGTGTTGTCTCTTCGTGGTTCGAATGTTTGTTAACGGATCATGTTATGTAAGAGTGTTTCTGCATGCTGTGCCAGGCCTCCTATATCTCTCCGTTCTTTGATGTCAGAGTGTTGGAAAACCTCCCGAGACCCACAGAGAGAGACAGAGAGAGAGAGACAGAGAGAGAGAGACAGAGAGAGAGACAGAGAGAGAGAGACAGAGAGAGAGACAGAGAGAGAGAGACAGAGAGAGAGAGAGAGAGCTTCAAGGTCAGCGAGAAAGTTAAATGCTAATTCATCTGATTCACTTTCTGTGTGGTTCAAGACAAACAAACAAGCCGGTGTGCACAGTGTACAGGACGCATTGATGGTCCAGTCTTCCAAGGTTACAGTCTCATAGTAGATGGCAATGTCACATGTATATCAGCTTGTATTCTGGAGCTGGCGCAGAGTGAAATATGAAAACCTGCTGGTCTACCAAAAGATTTAAAAAAAAAAAAAGGATGAAAGGAAAGCAAAGCTCAAAGCAAAAAAACAGGTAGACAAGACATCAAGCCTTTTCCTTCTCATCAAACGATCATTAAGTTAAGGCGTTTCCATGAGGTAGTGGAGTGTTGTAACCTTTATGGGACGGCTGGAACGTTTTACTAGTACGTGTTCCTACTGTGTACCAAGATCACGCTTTCCAGTTCCTCGAGAAAATGGTGACTTGGTGTTTAGACGCTCCTGTTCCACATGAACACTAGTCATCGTCATGGCTATGAAGCAGACTAAGAGGCATGTGCTTTTGTGACTAAATGCGATACTGTATGTTTATGGAGTGGCAGATGTTGCAGGAATCCCTCTATTATGGACCTCTTACGCCTGGTTGTCTCCAAAAGCCTCGGCGGAAACCTTACACCAAGCTTAAAAGTGGCCAGAATGTCAAGTCTCAGGTGGGGAGTGTTAATCATCTGCTGCCTATGATATGCTGTTACATGAAACTCAACATACAAGCTGAGTATGTGCAATGTGCCTAGAGACAACGTTCACATTTTAATTTTCTATCTGTAACAAGGTCCAGTAAAGCCATTTGCAGCGTCGGGATGACATCCTGACACTGGCCTGTTCCAATCCGAACATATTGGCAGTGCTGAAACTACAATCGATCGCCTCCACAGATTTGTGATAGGGGTCTAAAAAAAAATATACACCTTTTCAAGAACAAGTGACAGTAGACCAATAGCAGAATTTCTCCAAAAGGGTACATAAGGTAATCGATACCCAACGACAGCCTATTAGAAATGCCTGGGTTGTTGTGCCTGGAGGAGCCCAGTCAGAAATCCCAATAAGTTTAACCATAAGATTAAGTTTAAACACAATTATGTCTCTGTGTCGAGACTGACCCAGCTAGAAAGAGCTTGATCCCCCAACATACTGCCTGCTTATTAGTTTTTACACAATTACTGACCCTCAGCACTGTGCAGCTAGACGAAAGGTGCATCAGGTCACGTCATCTCATTACCACATTAAACAAACTCTATTCCTACATTCTCAGTCTTTATAGAATGTTTATCTGGCCAGCAGAATAGGTATAGCCTTCCCGAAGAAGGACAAGATGCTCCTTCATTTTTATTTCTCCAGAGGGACACTTATCTTTATGCATCCCTCAACAGCTACTATCTCAAGAATACAACGTTACTGAACAATGCCGGCTACTTAAGCAGCTTCCTACTGCATAAACCCAGGGGAAAAGTGAGATTTTCTTGGGCCCAAGATAACCTTGCCTAATATTGAGATTTATATCATGGCATTGGGAACTATTCCAACACTAAAGTAAATCTAATCAAAACCTGAATATTGATGATTAGAACCATCGATTTTTAAAACTCAGGCATACGCACATTTATAGCCAATCCTATATGACTAATAGAACAATTCAACCCTGATTTACACACCTCCACTCCTGGACCATTCTTTTGCAATGATCTCCAGGTCTTTGAGGCTGGAACGACTCCTTGTTGTCACTCTAATCTTGAGAAACCTCCACAGATTCTTGATTGGATTCAGGGCCTTTCCTTGATCAATGTAGCTGTATGTTTCTAGCCGGAAGGTCCAGTGCCGCCCAAAGCCAAGTTTTTTGCTGACTTATGTTCTAGAGGAAGGTTTTCCTCTAGAATTGTAAATATTTTCTCTTTTCTCACTATGCTGTCTACTGTCATATGGCTTCCTGGTCTGCTGATTGAAAAAAAAAACAACAACCCAGAGGCTATACACTCACACCACCCTACTTGGCTGTGTTGGTGTTTTTCTTGGGGTTGAAGGCGTCTCCTTGTCCCGGAGTCCACACAATGGCATTTCAATCTCATCAAACTGGGACATATGACTAAAGTTTATTCAAACTGGACTGGTACTGTATATCCGGAAAGGACTAAAGTTATCAGAACACAACCAAGTCTGCTATAAAAGAGTAGGTAATTCAGCCTGTAATTTTATGCGGGGAAAATAGGATAAAAGCACAAAAATAAATAAGAAGCACGTCATACCCCCCATGTAAAAGTCCAGACAGGATCATTGTTATAACATTTGACACAAAATGTGCTGAAATAACTGCCACTTTACAACCATGCATGCAGTCTGGTAGCACTAATGGTTAGACCTTGGACAGTCCATGGGGGGAAGAAAAAGTAAAACATCCTCTGTCAGCACTTGACAAACCTCAAATAAAATGCTTTCACTCCTACTAAACAAGTTTTTTTTGTTCTAAAAGATGCAACGTCCATGATCCCTGACCTAAGTGAGTGGGGGAAAATATAAAGCTTGGCCCACCTCCATTCATGGACCGTTTAATATTGTACACAGTTATAGAGACGATTGAGAGACACTTTAAGAGAAAAAGCAATTGCAAGGTCTTGAATGATGATGAAATTTCAAGTACAAAGTGTATTAAGAATGTCTTCTGTGCAGTCAAGGACCACATAGCAGTCCGTATTTTCAACTTGCAGTGGGAGTAAAGAATAAATGCACATTTAACATGTATAATGGAAACATGATATTAGTGTTGTTCACATTTACCAAGAATTAAATATGGAATATGGAAATTACAGTCCATTGACAGTTTCCAACCTTAAAATGAGCTTCATACACAATGAGCCCTCTGCCTGGCCACGGCGTATATCGGTACACTAAGTACTAGCTTATGACCCAAGCTTTCCTTGCTTCCAGAATCAACTGAACATAGAAAAGTGGGTACACTGCCATAAAAGGTCATGTCAATAGGAAGCTTTTAAGAGCTTTCTTTCTCCGACTGTGAACCACTGGTTATAAATTCACTGAAAAACCAAAGATTACTTTTTGGGCATAAATATTGGGCATAAAATGGATTTTATGGCAAAAAAAAAAAAAATAGGATACACTGATAAGTCAAAATACTATGACCACTTGGCGTAAAACGATGCCTATACAGGGTCTTACATTGATGTCCACATGAAAGTCTGGGTTTTTCCCAGCAGAACGCTGGCCAAAGCGTCACACCATTTCCACTAGCTCATCTCCTTCCTCTGACGAGTCCTGGTTTCAGCACACCGTCATCAGTTTATGGTTTGTCTGATCTGCCCATTTATCTTGCATAAATCATATTACCTACAAAAACCAGTTGTTCATTTACTGTCCAATATTCCCCATGCCATATACAGCTATGAAGAGAAGGTCTTGCTTCTCATTGCTTCTGTAAGTAGTCACAATGGTTTGGTTCATTGGTGTATATTACACCACTGTACAAGAATGAGGTGTTTACTGAAGCAATATATAATACTGTGCAAACCATTCTAGTTGTTGTTTCAGAAATGTTATATAACAAATCTTCATTAAAATTTTTTTTTTTGACTTGTCACTCTCCACTGATCTTCATTCCAGTCGTTGTAAGCTTTATCATATCCTGGCCTTTTAAAACGGTTTCCCTTCTGAAAAAGTAACTACTTGGCTGCTACCCTGACTAAAAGACCATTCCTGATCAAACATCCCAATGAATCTGCCAGATGCTGCTACTGTCCAAGTGCAAGGCCACGTCACACGAAATACTTCCAGCCTGCAGAAGCAGTTTTTGTTTTTTTTTCCATTACTGGATACACATTTCCTGTATTTTCTCTTTATTGTATTCCAATATTCCCATGTATAATTATAAATGATGATCATGTCATTCCTAAAACAACGGTATATCCAAACTAATGGTGGCCTGAGACTTTTGCACAATACTGCATATGGACCTCAACACAACAGGCTAGTTGCTATGGCTTTACAGACCATGTGAGAGGAGGTTTCTTTTGTACGTGAGCTAGTGAGAAAGCTTTTGTGAACGACTGAGCCAACTTGTACAAAGAAACTTTCACTGACAATCATGTCCAGTGTCAAATATCACGTCCTGACTTTAAAAGTACTCTATTCCGCAAGTGACAGCGCCAACATCTAAAATTGTTTTTAAAAAGCCAATCATCCCGACTTTCCACCAACATTTCATCCCATTTCCATGAATTTTTCTCAAGAGGGGCAAAAAGCTGCTGTAATAAAAAGCCGGCTGAAAGACCGGAACGCACACTTGATCTGCCACCTTGTTGATTGCGTCGCCCGTTCACATCATTCCTGCCCCATTCGCACAGGCTTCGGGAATTTGCTTAGATTTATGGATTTTCCGTCAGCCCGTGATCACAATTTCAGGGGCCTGCTTGAAGGACGTAGAAAAAATGCTGTGCTTTGTTTCAAAACTACTACTGCACTCGTTCCAAATCGATTTATATTAACCACTAACAAGTATACAAACATAAAACAACAATGTACAGTACTGTGCGAAAATCTTAGGCCACCATTAGAGTAGATATCCCAGGGTTTTAGCAATGGTACTATATACTGATCCATGACGCATATAGAATTATTTCTCCCTTTATTTATTCGAACTGCAACCAGAAACAATACAGAAAAGCCACTATTCCCTGTTTTATGATATTTCGACTTTACAATACAGCAGAAATCACATTCTGAATTAGGATTACATTTACATTCATGTTATTTAGCAGACGCTCTTATCCAGAGCGACAGACATTTAATACAGTCTTACAATCCAAACAGTTGTGGGTTAAAAACCTTGCTCAGGGACCCAACTGTGGTGGCCTAGTGGTCACACTAAATATACTGGTCACAAAAATTAGGGGCTATTTTATTGGGGATATTGCACTTGGAAACACCCCTCATTTTTCGTGACCAGCATATTTAGCGCGACCTCCCCTTACACAAATGGGATCTGGAACGCTGTGCATCTAATGTTTTTTCGTATGTTTCGGCCCTACTTTACTTTACCATATGGCGCACTGCCAAACAGTAGCATATGACGTACTCACGGTTACTTCACTGTGCTGGCACGTTAGGGTCCTTACCTCTCTCAGAGCTTCTGCATAGGAGCTCATGTCTGTCAGGATGACCAGCACATGCTTCTCACACTGATAAGCCAAATACTCGGCAGCTGTCAGAGCCAGGCGTGGGGTGATGATACGTTCGATTCTGTTCGGACAGCACAGAGGCACGTCGTCACAAACCCAAAGTGCAGTAAGCTTCTATCGCTCCTATAACGCACTTTGCTGACAAATCAACTTCTTGAACCTGAAGGCGGTTCTAAACATTTATTTCATTTCGTGAAACATCAAACTCGCAGCTCATCTGAGATTAAGGCCAACGTTTCAATAAACTCACGTAGGATCGTTGGCCAGGTTCAGGAACAAGCAGACGTTGTCCATGGATCCGTTCTCCTCGAAGTCTGACTTGAAGAAACGGGCAGTCTCCATGTTGACCTGAAAGTGATTTAGCAGTGCGAGTCAATCCACAAAAGCTTCGCATTCTCCATTAAACACCCCCCCCCCACCACCACCACCACCACCACCATCCTCGCACCCACCCACCCAAATATCCTGCGCAGTGAGAACAGGGATTTAAGCCAGCTTCTAAACAGCAAATAAGCTAAACCCTCGCATTATTCAAATAAGCCTCTGCAAAAGGTAATTTCCTGCCACAGGAAAACCCACACCTTTAGCATTTCAGCCAGCCTGTGCATGAAATCGGGGGATAGTCTTACACTCGCTGAACAGGGCACGCATTAAGCACAAAAACTCGCGTCGGCAGCGTCAGCCCAGGTCAATGACATTAATGTCCAGACTTAATGGAAGCCCTCCACACCTGAAAGTGCAGGTGAACGCGACACCTGACCCGGCTAATAGCGCACTGAAAGACAGCCTGTGGCCAATGAGGCGACAGTAACGCACGTTTAGAGGCGGGGGTGTGGGAGGTTAAGGTAAGGTTAATGGGAGGATTAAGTCACTTTGCGAGACCCAGAAGGGATTTTTCTCCCCTACGTCTAGACGTGGGGAATGCCTGGTTTTGTCCAAGTGAGCCTTGGAATCATCAGTGCAAAGTGCACATCTCAAAATCCAAACACTTAAAACTGCAGCACTTTATACAGGGAATAGCAATTTTTAGGCCATTTTCAGGGCATCCCTATCTGTATCCAAAGGGCTTTGATGACTAACATTTGGTGAACAGAACGATCGTTGGATGCCAGCTGTTTTTGCCTCGGGTTCTAAATCGGTATAACGGCACCCTGCTTCATTCTTTCAAAGAAGTGTTGCAGCATCTCCAAGTTTTCTGGTGTCAGTACTATTGGCTGTAACGGACAAAGTAAAGAGTGCGCTTAAAAGTGGTAATGTAAACCTCATACTGGGATTTCTTAGATGGTTTTAAAGTCAAATCAGATAAGGAAACCCAGTAGTTAGATTTTTCAGTCATGTACATCCCTACTCTGCAATCGGTTTGCTTAGTCGCGTCGAATGTTGCCAGGACCTGGCAACCCCAGAATTACGTAAAGCACCCACGAATCTAAGGGCTAATCAAACACTAAAACGCAGTTTATGCTCGATGAACTGAAAAACCTCTTAATTAAATATTAAAGTTTATAAACTTGAAATATTAAGGTTCCCGAATCATGTAATTACCTGACTACCCGAGGCCATGTAAGCCTGTTGATCGGATTACTGACAAAATCTGATTTTCTGCAGATCATTAAGTGACAGTAAAAGCAATAAATGCCTAGGAACAAAAAATAAGATAAAATGACAAACAAACAATAATTAAAAAAAAACAAAAAAAGAGAACAGAGAATCAAAAACAAAGATGCTTACACCCATGGCAGCAAAGACGATCGCAAAGTTGTCTGAGCTGTAGTCCATGACGTCCTTGGACTTCTGCACCAATCCGGCTTGCCGACAGATTTGAGCAGCAATCTGAGGGCAAAAAAAAAAAAAAAACACACACAAAGGGGTAATATTTTGTACAAAAGAGATCGGTGGTTTGTCACGTAAATGCAGCTTCAGGGAAAGAGATGCAGCTTGTGTCTAATCTTCCTAATTACATCAGACTCAGATCATTTTTGTACTATACTGTGCATATGCGATGGGGCACAAAAACAGCACATCTGGTTTGGGTTACATGCCACAGAGCCAGTTCCGTATCTCCAAGAGGGCCCAGTAACTCAGGATTCCATGGGGAGTTGAAACTTAAAAGCACAAATGTACACAAGTTTAAGGGATCATATCCTTAATCCTTTCAGTGCAAGGCCCAAAAATCAGCAAGATCATACTCTACACTGCTAGTGCACCGATAAACCAATCCGGTACATATCCCACTCAGGCGAACTATGATTTAAATTGCATTTCAAGCCGACAAGGGGACTTGCATGTGGGTTTTCCTAATATCTAAATCGGCAGTGCCATGCATATCCCCCCTTCTATTAAAAAAACAAAACAAAACTATACATTTAGGGCGGCACAGTGGCTCGGTGGGTAGCGCCGCCGCCTCGCAGCAAGGTCCTGAGTTCCCAGGGTGGAGCGGTCTGGGTCCTTTGTGTGTGGAGTCTGTATATCCTTCCTGTGTCTGCATGGGTTTACTCCAGATACTCCGGTTTCCTCCCATAGTCCAAAGACAGGTGTTAGAGCCACTTTAGAGATGCTAATTAACCCAAGTGTGTGTGTGTGTGTGTGTGTGTGTGTGTGTGTGTTTGTGTGTGTACACATGCCCTACGATGGATGTGTGTGTGTGTACACATGCCCTACGATGGACTGAAGTCCCATCTAGGGTTGTTCTTGCCCTTGTGCCCAGAGTTGCTGGGTGGGCACCAGCTGGCCCATGACCCCCAAACTCCTTTATTTAAGATATGGTGAAGCTACAATAAATAATTTCCCTGACAATATTAAACCATAGTCATTTATTTTACTTGCAAGATACTACAGTTTGTTTAAAAAGTTACACAAACGGTTTGCATTGATTGAACTTCAGATTTAAAAAAAAAAAAAAAGGAAGGTCTTTCATCGAATGTAATATTGACAAGTGTGAGAAAATCGAATAGTGCATCTGTACACCCTTGCTTATCAGTATTTATCTGTACTTTCCACTGCTAGACACCTGCTCTTCTGAGGGAGCCACCTGCTTCCCGGTGACTCGTGTTTACAGATCATTTTTAATGCCAGAGGATGGCTTCAGACCAACTTCCAGCAGAGTTGCATTCTACGCTGGCAGAGAGGATGTGCTATAGACTTGTGCTTTTATTTAATTTAACAATTACTCTCAGGTGTTAAATGTAGAACATCCCTCGTCGTTAAAAATTAAACTCCGCTCCATTTGTTCCCACAAGTTCTCAACATTTTTTTTTTTTTTTTTTTTTAAATGGTCTGCAACTCCTGCTAACAGGCTGCAAAAATGTCACGGTGCCTTCACAAAATTGTTTGGCTGACACACTTCTAACAAGCAGCGAAACCACGGGGAGATAACAATTAAAGCTCCTCTGCTTAATAACAGCAATCACGCACACAAACACACAAACACAGAGAGAGAGAGAGAGAGAGAGAGAGAGAGAGAGACAGAGAGACAGAGAGACAGAGAGACAGAGAAAGAAAAAGAGAGAGAGAGAGAGAGACAAAGAGACAGAGAAAGAAAAAGAGAGGGAGAGGGAGAGGGAGCGCCTTCTTAACAGGGATAGGGACAAAATAAGGAGCAGGTTAGAACTGGGCACATTTAAACACATTTCCGGCAGCCAAATAGCTGTGTGGTCATTATCCAGCTGATAAACAGCATGTTCTGCTACTATAAGCCCATTTCCTTGTTGAACTAGGCAATTTGGGCTCAAGATATAGGAATAAATTATCCGATTGTCCGACTGAGATAATCTGCACATAACCTGAATTTCAGCAAATTGCATCTTCAAGCTCAGGTTCATGTGAGCAGGCTTTAGGCTTCCGAGAGTGTACACACACACACACACACACACACACACACACACACACACACACACACACACACAGACCCAGACCCAGACCCAGACCCAGACCCAGACCCAGACCCAGACCCAGACCCAGACCCAGACCCAGACCCAGACCCAGAGGGACGCAATAACCCGTGAACCTCCGGCGAAGCGGAGCCCAGTAACTTGTGCCCCCTGAGTCTTTTAGGCACCAGGTCCACCTTCATACAAGAGCCTGCTCCGTCTCTCTGGTGCCAGGCCCTGCTGATCTGTGGAACGCCAAACTGTAAACAGACATCTCTCATCCTTTGACGGTAAGATATCAAGTGTGCATTTTTGCCCGCTCGTTTTTGAGAGAGGAAGGGACATGGAGGCCAGCACGGTGGTTCGGTGGGTAGCACCGGTGCCTCACAGCAAGAAGGTCCCAGGTTCAATCCCAGGGCCTGGGTCCTTTCTGTGTGGGTTTACTGCGGGTACTCCAGTTTCCTCCCACAGTCCAAAGACATGCGTGTTAGGATAATTGATCACTCAAAACTGGCATTGAGAGACACACACACACACACACACACACACACGCATGCACGTCTTGAGATAGACTTGTGTCGCCAAGATGGCTGACGGCGACGATAAAAAAGCCAAATAACCAAATGCATAAAAAGGGACATGAAATAGTCATTTAAATCTAAAAGTTACATTGCCTTAGTATAACAAAGTTTATAAGACAATAATAGTTCATATGCAATATTACAAAACGTTTTTCATATTTGTACGTTAATGATAATAAATGCAAAGTGAATTACAAACTACTTCCATTTTTCCCCTTTTTATTCCTGTATGGTCTCAGTCACGACTCGGACTCAGTGTGTCCCAGCCTTGGTCTCGACTCGGACTTCGCTCGAACATTACTAACCATGCACAAGAAGACTCCGAAAAGACTGACTCCATCACACATCTACACACAAAGCAGTGGGGTTTTTTTTTGTTTCTTTCTAAAAAAAAAATTTTCCACAGACTATGATTTTGTAAAGGCTGGGGATCGGGGACGGTCACCATTTGCAAGACTATAACACATCATTCGCTACTACATTCCTTGTGAGATTTCCCATCGTGCTCCTGGTGGAATTTTACAAGGCGAAAACCTGTTGAACAATGGACCTTTCGGCCACAGCTGCCCTTGTGTGCGCAGTGATTTGTTCCAAAAATACGGCTAAAAGGAAAAAGGACAAGAAACAGCGATATATGGACATGACCCTGGTTCAATGAACAGAGACCGCAAGGTCTGTCCTCCTCACAAAAGGAACAGGAGGCGAGTAATGACAACTAGCTCAATGATTCATAGTACTGAAGCATTACAACACCATACAATGCAGCTCAATGCCACAGCTTACTGTCCTAGATTGTCATTTAATCAAGCACACTCTTAACAATCGTTTTGATAATAGTAATGTAAAAAAAAAAAAAAATTTAGATAGTGTGAAAAAGTTAAAAAAGAGATAGTGTCAGATTACCTATGGCACAGAGTAGTTTAGTAGTGTTTTATTTTAAACAATAGCATCAATAAACATTATGAAACCCTTTAGGACAGTACTGTAAAATACAAAAGTTCTTATTATTTGCTTAACTTAACTATTAATACAAACTATTTGCTGTAAAATGTAGGCCACCCAAAGAGGTCAGTCAGCTTTTTGAGTTTCCCTCTGCATTCAGGGAGTTTTTCCCTTGCCACTGTCGCTTTAGGTTTGCTCAATTTGGGATTGACCCTTTAAGAAAATAAAGCACTACACACAGCTTTAACTTGGCATTAAACACACATACAGGACACACAAGCGCGCACACACACCTCGTTATGTGGAAGACCAGCAGCAGAGAAAATGGGGATCTTCTGTCCTCTGGCAATGCTGTTCATGCCATCAATAGCAGAGATGCCCGTCTGAATCATTTCTTCCGGATAGATACGGCACTGTGGGTTGATCGGCTGGCCTGGGAACCAGTACATGATGTACAGATATGTCTCTCAAAACGACTCCTTTCGGCACTACAGTAGCTTATGCATTAAACATTTCACCGACAGCTTCTCATCGTTTCAGATTTACAACCAGTTTCTTCACTCAGACAATGATAGGTAGTGTGAATGCATTTGAGCAAGATGTATCAAGTCCCGTTTACAACTACTAAAATAATCACATCGTGGATAACTGTTGCTGTTGTCAAAACCTGGCTTAAGTATTTGTCACGGTGATTCCATCACAGCACTATTTATGTTACATTTATGCTATTTCTGCCTCCCAAACTAAAGTATTTTTGGCAAACTGTGGCAGATATCGTACATCCGGCTGCCCAATGTAGCAAAATGTCACGATAACGCACACACACACACACACACACACACACACACACACACACACACACACACGACATTTTATTAGGTACACCTCACAAGCACTGGGTTTTTTTCCTTCGTGTCACTGATTCAACAAGGTGCTTCAAAGTGTCCATAACAGTAATTGCTGCCCTATGATTGGCTGATTAGATATTTGTGTTAACAAATAACAGGTGTACCTAATAAAGTGAACGGTGAGTGTATGGCAGAATAACTAGTATTGAACTACAGGGTGAGCCAAATGTCACCCTTTTATTTCAGAAACAAAAGGAAATATCTGATACCCCAGCAAGTCATGGGTGAGGGGCAGATCTTTTAGGGCATTCGTGTAACATGGAAGCCATTCTGAAAGGCATCATGTTGGATCAAGGGCAAGTTTTCAAAGACCAGAAATTGATTTGCAATCAGATTTGCGATATCTCTTGCGGTTCAAAATTTATCACGGACGGACGTGTCCAGTTTTACACACGAGTGTTCGAACACCATCACCGGGATCCTGTATTTACACAGGGCATTCTGTTCAGTGACAAGGCCAATTTTTGTGTCAATTTTTGGTGAGGTCAACTACCAGAACGTGAGGTACTGGAGTGAAGAAAGCCCTTACTGGACGGTAGACACCAAAGTCGCAGGTGCTGTAAAGGTTATGGTGTGGTATGGAATTCACTGAATATCCGTCGTGGACCTGTGGAATGGCTGCCCAGATCGCCTGACCTCAAACCACTCGACCTTTATCTCTGGGGTCATCGCAAGCAAATCGTTTATGCGGAGAAAATCCACCTGAAACACCACCTTCGGCAGCGCATGGTGGGGGCTTGTGACAGCATTTCTCCAGAGATTCCCCATGCAGGTTCATAACGACTAGATCCTGCCCCTTCAGCTCTGTGTTCAGCACCAGGGACAGCACATTTTGGTGTTGTTGCAACTTTGTGTTGATAACTTTTGAACCACAGGAGATATTGTAAATCTGCTTGCTGCAATCCATTTCGGAGACCATTCTGATCTTATTTGACATGCCTTCCCATTGGAAAAACTTCCCCTTGATCCGATATGGTGGCTTTCAAGATGGCGGCCACGTTCCAACCTAAAACATAGGCTCCCCCGCACCCATTACTTGCTGGGGTATTCAGATATGTCATTGTTCTTTTTGTGTCTCATTTCCCTTTTGTTCACAAGATCCTAGAACCCAACAAAACTATTGCCGCTCTTTTAGTAAGTTTAGTTTCTGAATAATATTTGTTATGATTGGATTGGTCAATTCCTGATCTTCAGCCATTGGTTCCATTACAATGCTGAGGCATTAGTGGAACCAAAACAAAATCGAGCCGTTTAGATTCAGAACAGGCTCACTTGGGAGGAAAAGCATGGTAAAGTCTAACGCCAAAGACAATTGACTATTTGAGAGTTAAATGAACCAATAAGGTTTCATACCCATGATGTCCAGGTAGTCCTCCGCCAAAACCAGAGGACCCCGATCAATGGGTTTTCCTGAGCCGTTGAATATGCGTCCTGCAAAGAAAAAAAAAAAAAAAAAAGCCACGTTAGATTAGCTTTTTTTAATATTTAATTTTTGTGGTCTAGAACGGAGGAACGCTTTTAAATGATCTTGCACCAGAAGGAGGACGTGCGCTTACCCAGCATGTCCTCGGACACGGGCGTGCGTAGGATGTCACCCGTGAACTCGCACGCAGTCTTCTTAGCGTCAATACCAGAGGTGCCTTCAAACACCTGGTCATTCAAAAAAAAAAAAAACACAGAAACCGAAACCATTTGTACTGGAAATTAAACTTCACATTGCTCTATATAATAAAAAAGAGGCAGTGGAGAAGAAGAGGAGAAAAAAAAATAGGTAGGTAGGAACACATCCCACACAGCAACTTCTCTCTCTCTCTCACACACACACACACACACACACACACACACACACACACACACACACACACACACACACACA
>JAUZST010004364.1:0-16369 GCA_034779995.1 Parotocinclus haroldoi | reverse complement strand
ACTGTAAAGCTGCTTTGAGACAATGCTACGTTGTAAAAAGCGCTATATAAATAAAATTGAATTGAATTGAATTGAATCACTTTGACATTACTGTGGGCATTATTGAGCCTGTTTATCTCGCTGGCCAAATGTATGTCTGTAGAGTCTGTCTCTTGGGCTATGCAGAAGTAAGATTCGGATTAGTCATGGTGTGACCTCCCTTTAGTTGCCTGTCAGTTGTTGCAGCACTAAACCAGGTCTTTCATTATTTCCTGACCTTGGTATTAAGTCTTTTCTCTTATACTAGTCAGACACACTTACACTGATGACAATTTAGAGTGGCCAATTCACCTAATGAGTCTGGGCAAAAGTCAAAGTACCAGGAGTAAACCCAAACAGACACATGGAAGGATATCTGCAGCTGATGTGCCACCATTCTGCCCACAACATGTTTCATCTAAACATGTGTTAACAATTCTGATTTGACTTCCAGAATAT
The DNA here is from genome assembly GCA_034779995.1 of Parotocinclus haroldoi. Classification (NCBI taxonomy): domain Eukaryota; kingdom Metazoa; phylum Chordata; class Actinopteri; order Siluriformes; family Loricariidae; genus Parotocinclus; species Parotocinclus haroldoi. Next base: position 15,892 of record JAUZST010004364.1, on the reverse strand, counting down.
GTTTTGGGGAGGGTTGGACTGGGTTGATTTTCTGGACTTTATTGTATAGGGAAGCATATCAGCATTATTGTTCGTGGCAGTAACCCATATGCAACAGATGCTGACAACACAGCCTTAGAGGCATACCCCTATTGCTAGGTTGCATTTAGAGATAAAGCGGATTTATTAGAACGATCTTTGGCCACATTAGGTGTTTGGTATTAGTCTGCTTGTTATATAGTAGCTGTTGATATTTGGCTACAGATAGTGACATTCAAAATTTTTACAGCCTTCTTTTTGCAAATACATTATGCAAAACCATCAGCTCTAATGCAAATGCTTGCTAAATGTAAGACTACTGAAACACTGGATATCCTGTTTGATTCTGTTTACATCATGCATTCAAGACCTTTGTCTTGCCTTCGTAAATAACATATTAATTATACTTGCACGCGTCATATTGAAATTCCTTCCTTGGTTTCTTAGTGTTTTTTTCTGTAGATGCTAATAACAGGCTCAAAGTGCAGTTAACTACAGTTTCACTTTCTATGACAGGAAGAGAGAGAGGAGTAAACAATAACAAAGAGAGAGAGAGAGATGACTGATCAGAGACCAATGGAGGAGCTGTCCTTGTTTATAGTATTTCGCATTTGGAGGACTGAAACTCTGTGCCCCGGGGGCACTCATCGCTAACCATCTGTTAATAATACTTCACAGCATTTTATGAACCAGTGTAAAAGATGCATTGAGTGAAAAGGTCAAACAGAGCCATTGATCACATGGGCATTCACTGATGAAGAAAGATGTTACTGTATATGTACATATAAGCCTTGAGGAAAAGGGCCTAAACTTGGCTTGTTTTTTTCATTTACTTCATCTTCTAACATGAGACATTCTGGTTCTGTTTAAGCTAGGCATTGAAGTAGATACAGTAATGTCACTTCTGATTCAGTTCTGTCACATTTTAATAAAATATATGTTGCTAAACTCCTATCAGTGTGTCTGCCCCAGGCTCTGTACATTTTATACTACTGCCGCCAATCAAAAGAAGGAGTTACTAATTGCATAGATTATTTGACTGACTTGTCCAAATTCTTCGCACCTTTACTTGTGGGTTTACAACTGTTTATTCAATGTGTTTATTACTAAGTAATCATAACTGAGTCAATCATGACCACTGCATTTATTCATGAGCACTGAAATAAGCATGCAACACACGACTTTTTAGCAATTCATTAACAGTATGTGTATGTAAGTAAGTAAATGCGTAATTCAGTATTAAGAAAACTTGACAGCGTGCTACTCATCAATCGCTCTGTCACAGAGAGAAACGAGGAGTGAAGAATCCCATCTCAGTAAGAATGTCAGAAGAATAGGTGTGCTCTGTCTACATTTGCTAATCTTCCAGGTATGCTACAAGCTAACAGTTAATATGTATGGATAGCAGTGGTGCACCTGTATGAATGTGGTCCACATATGCAGAAGCCTTTCATTGAGCAGTGTGAGTTTTGTTTTGCACCCTTTTTTCAACTAATAAAAAACAGTAACTAATTAAAAATGTTCCATTGTCATCAAATGCAAAATGAAATATAATGACATTTTAGCCCACGAATATCAATGAGACATAACAGATCTTTTTTTTTCTGTGTGCACTCACTTAAATTAATTGAAAAAATTGTACAAGGGATCTTTAGCACCGATGTAAAAGAAAAGGAAATACTGTGTTTATACCCAGCTGGCTTACTATATGATTTATAGAGTTCTCTAATGGGTATAACAGTATTTTAAGCCACAGATATGGGACACTAAGTAGAAAGTAGTGATACGTTACGAATCCAGCTGCTGATTCTCTGTTGCTGAGTGCATGCTGAGTCAAAGATGGCTGGTCTGTAATCTGCAGAGTGAGGCTAAACATGCTACCACTTCCTGTCACCAGAATCCTAAGATTAGGACTAAGACTGACAAATATTTAATGTCATTAAAATAAATTACTAATACAATTAATTAATAATAATATTTATGCCATTTTACGCTAATATCAGAGCACCCTTCATTCATGTTCTATAGGTCTTGTGAATGTGGCAATTAAAATATAGTATAGTTAAATATATTCATACTCTGTCAGTAATTCATCATTAAGCACAAACTGTGGGACTGTGGACTGTGGTAGCCTAGCGGTTAAGGTACTGGACTATGGATCAGAAGATCCATGGTTCAAATCCCACCTCTGCCCAGTTGCCACAGTTGGGTCCTTGAGCAAGATCCTTAACCCACAATTGCTTGGATTGTAAGACTATATGAGTTGTAAGTTGTAATATATATATATATATATAAACACTATATATTGTGACCCAGACCCTGCAGATCTGGTTTCCTCCCACAGATTAAAAACGTGTGTGAAATCACTTGGTGTTTCTAAAATTGGTGACCTGTCCAAAGTTCCTGCATTTTCTTTTCTTTCATCCCTATCCCTTAATTAGGGATGCTCAGCAGACCTTAAATATAATTGGTAAATACCATCTATAATCACATAACTCAAATTAAAGTAATCCAAAATTTCCTAACTTTTTTCCAGATCTGACTATGTTTGTCTAGTTTGTAAATTAATTAAGTCTGATCGTGCAGTTACGGGGCTAGAGAAGTTCATAGCATCTTTTTGGCAAATTACCCAAACACTTCAGTGTTTCATTTTGTGCAACACCGGTTGATGCAGCATCGTTAATGGTTTTGCATAAATACGAAAATATCGAACTCAAAATTAAAGAAATACTCACTTATGCTAGGGGAAAGTAAGCCATAAACTGTGCAGGAGGAAGCCGTGTAATTTGATCCCTGCAGTTTACAGTGGAAGGAATGCCAACATCTATTGGCTACGCCGCTGAATCAAGGTTGGTTGAAACTCAGCATGTTTCATGGCGGGTTTACTTTTGTTGCTGGTCTAAAAACTGCGCAAACATTTTCAGTTTAGCTCGGCGATGGAAAGCTTCTGTGCTTCACATAACATTATCTGAATCCTGAGCGGATTCTCATTTTCCGTGTTGGAACTTGGACTGTGTGACCGAAGTGTATCTGGTAGGAGAAGCTGCTAAAATCTTGCAGTATGCAGTCGGTAATCTCTCTCTAATAGTCATAGTGAAAAGTAGAACCGACCCTCACAGATGCTACATGATTTTATGAGGTATATATTGGAGTCTATGCGACCTTGATAACAGCCGGCGGAAAGCAGACTTTTCTCCACTATAGCTACCGAGCTGTTATGATGCTTTTACTCGGAATGGTTTTACATTTCATAAAACCGATCAGGGAAAATAATCTGCCTCTTTTTTTACATGTACTTGCATGGCAGACGTTTTAAAACAGCGTATGAATACGCGCAGTCCAGATATCGTATCAAGTCACTAGCATTGCCCCCGTGTTAAAACCATATTTCAGCACTGAAAATACCCTAAAAGGTTTGTTCACTCTAAACCTACTTAAATTGGGGTTATATTGCAGTTGTTTACACGCTTTACAGTGTAGGTTGGTTAAAACTGAATGACAACAGCATGCCAGTAGCATCCCGGTCCAATATGGATCTGCTTGTTAGCAACTGTACACTCGAGCACGTGTTAACAACAGTTCTCAGGTCGAATGGTTTAATATGCTAACCTGCCTCATTAATAATGAAAGTATGGGAACTGCTGTTGAGGGAGTCAGTATTATAATTATACCTTATAATGTCTAAGGGGTTCAGGAAGTAACTGGCACTGGTGTTACAATGTGACTCTTGTGCCTTTAACACATAATAAATGCTAAATTTGGTGTGTTGATTTCTGCGCAGGCACACATACAGTGGTGAAAGGTTTACTTTCAGTATCTGGTGTTCCATCAATGATGGCAAACCGTCATGGCCTAGATGCAGCAAAACAGGCCCGAACTATGATACTACCACCACCATGCTTCACAGATGGGATAAGGTTCTTATGCAGGAATGCAGTGTTTTCGTTTCTCCAAACGTAACACTTTTCATTTAAGCCAAAAGGTTCTATTTTTTTAGTCATCTGTCCACAATACGTTTTTCCAATAGCTTTCTGGCTCGTCCACGTGATCTAAAGCAAACTGCAGATAAGCAACAATGTTCTTTTTGGAAAGCAGTGACTTTCTCCTTGCAACCCTGCCATGCACACCATTGTTGTTCAGTGTTCTCCTAATGGTGGACTCATGAACATTAACATTAGCCAGTGAGAGAGGCCTTCAGTTGCTCAGAAGTTACCATGGGGTCCATTGTGGCCTCGCCGGCTGTTACACGCCTTGCTCCTGAGTGATCTTTGTTGGTCGACCACTCCTGGTCTGAATTTTCAATTAAATGGACTTGAATTTACTTCATTTGTACACAACCTGTCTGAATGTGGATTGGTGGAGTCCAAACTCTTTAGAGATGGTTTTGTAACCTTTTCCAGCCTGATGAGCATCAACAACTCTTTTTCTGAAGTCATCTGTAATCTCCTTTGTTCATGACATGATACACTTCCACGAACATGCTATAAAGAGTTGACTTTGATAGATCCATGTTTTTTTTGTTTTTTTTTATAAAAAAGGCTGCCCACTCACATCTGATTGTCCTCCCAATGATTAAAAACACCTGACTCTAATTTCACCTTCAAATTTACAGCTAATCCTAGAGGTTCACATACTTTTGCCACTCACAAATATGGGATCATTTTCCGATATAATCTTTTTGCTGGGTTGTCTTTATCTACTTTTAGGACTTGTGAAAGTCTGAAAATGTTGTATGGCATATTTATGCAGAAATACAGAAAATTCTAAAGGGTTCACAAACTTTCATGCACCACTGTAGCTGTTCTTAGTACAGTGCGCGATGTGCCTAAGAGAGAACAATAATACACGGCTTCCAGATAGCATAAACACCTGTCCATGCATACCACATTCTGCAACTGGAGTTTCTTGAGGCCTATGCCAGGTTTGACATTATTCATTTTAAATAAGTGAAGCCCACTGAAAGCAAGTTAAACTGTGGCTGTCTGTTCTCAGGTCCGGCGTGTATGCAACAAGATTTTCCAGGGGTAGCCATGGAGTCATATAACAGACAGGAGTTTCTGTGGTTTCTTGCTGAGGGCTGCATTGTACCCACTGCCTGGCAAGGTCTGGAACAAGTCTGGAAGCTGCTGCTTGCCTGCTGCTTCTGCCGCATCGTCTGCAGACTAGGTGAGTTATTTTGACTGGGGGAACTTGCTCTCCCTTTTTGTCTTTTACATCAAAATCATGTAATGTAAACACAGTTGTCACCAGCTGAACATGCTCACATTGCTGAAGGTTTACCATATAAACACTGTGCCATTCTCTCATGAGAATGGTTACAGTTTATCTTTTCGTCAGCTGTGCTGCTAAATCAGGTTTAGAAAGTTAATCAATGAATGTAGGGCTTAAACCTATGGGTCTGATATCTGACTGCAGTCTTTGAATGATATGAACGTTACCAGTTAATGGACCTCTCTTTTGACCACCTGAGAACTTTCCAGTGTAAATGAGTGAGCACCTCAATAGTCACATTCAGAGGATGCTTGGGAGGTTCATTTCTTTTTTGCTATGGTTTAGCCAATGAGAACGACCATGCAACAGCCAAACAGTAAAAAAGCTGGCAATTTAGTTTTTCATTTCTCCCACTTAATGTATACAAATGTGTTAAATATTGTATTTCACAAAGAGGGACGGCATAGTGTCACAGTCGTTGATGTTATCGCCTCACAGCTCCAGATATTCCCAGTTAGATTTTCAGCCCAGAAGCCACGTGTGTAGTTGGCAATTTCTTCCTGTGTCTGCGTGGGTCTCCCCTGTGTACCCAGCATTCCCCCACATCCCAAAGATGTGCGTAGGTCAGTTGGTGTCTGACCCTGACCGTTCTCCATGACCCTTAATTCTATTAAGATGGTATGAGAATTAATGAATTTCACAATTAGTTTGATCATATGCTGTTATGTTAGATACGGCAAGTGATTAAGTGCTTGAGTAATTGCCTCATTGAATTATTTTCTGATTGCCAGGTATGCTCTTGTATTCTACTTTTACACTATACTGAACTATATAGTCCAGTCCACACAGCGGTTCTGCTGCAAAGATCATAGCACTCTGAAAAATGTCTTGGTTAAACTGCCATCAGAATGGTTATTCTCTGTGCTCAGAACCGTTCAGCTTTATACACTGCTCACAAATGTTAGGGGATATATCAAAATGAAGATGATGCAGTTTAAAAAAGAAGAATATGATTTTGCTTCATTAAACAAGATCATCAGGAAAGTAGCTGAAAAGTCAAAGAAGTTGTTTGATTACACGAATGAGATGCAAACTCAAGTTCCCTGATTGAGTAGCAAGTGACATATTCATGGGTGAACAGAAGCATGTCAAACTGGACAGGAGTGCCACACATTGACTGGTCAGTAGGGTGTATGGTCACCCAAGACTGCTAAAATACACTGACAATGATGGGGCATGGACAGGATCAGATTGTCCAGCAGTTCATGTGGTATCTTCTTCATATTCATTTTGAATTATACCCTAATTTTTGAGAGTTTAGTTTTTTAGTGTATCTGTTTCTACAGTTTAATGTTTAGATTTTTTTATTTGTGTTATGTTGTCATGTCATTTACGCATTTTCTAGGCAATTTTTATATGGTTGTGGTTACCATTGACTAATGTCCCATAGTTAATTACTTGGTCAGCTTGACTTTTGACTTGACTTGTTAATCATCTGGATGCTTTGAGGACCCAGACATAATCAAGTCACGTGAATCTGCACTTGGCTCTAATTGTATTTTTCCAATCGCAGGTTTTGCAGTTTATTTTAAGCACCTGGCCATGGTGTTAGGAGGACTTTATGTGCTCTATGTCTTCTTTGAGCAGCACATGATTTGGGTGATCATGCTCAGCCTTGTTTGCTTCCTCATCCTCTTCCTCTGCCAACGCTCAAACAGTCGAGGAGTTTTTCTTTCACTGGCTATCCTTATCTACATGCTCATGGGGTCTGTAGTACATTGGTTTTCATTTTTGAGGCTGATGGTTAGACCTTATGCTTTCAAAGGTGACGGGCATGATGATTTCTTATGCCATCTTTTATTGTTTCTGTTCTTTATAGAGAGTTGCACATGATCGATGCTGAGACTTGGCATAAGATGAGAGGTGAGAGTTAAGAGATAGAAAATAGTTATTGTGTTAACAAAAAAAACAGAGAGCCAGCACAGCTCAATCTTGTATTTTCTATAAAATCCACTAATGACTGTATAAGTTTAGTTTTTATCTGATGTGTGAATGCAGGCTCTCAGATGGTGGTGGCAATGAAGGCTATCTCTCTGGCCTTCGACCTCGACCGAGGGGCAGTGTCATCTTTTCCTACGATCCTGGAGTTTCTGGGTTATTTATGGTTTGCAGGAACGGTCATCTTTGGTCCATGGATTAGCTTCACAAGCTACAGAGATTCTGTGTTTGGCCGTAAAATGGTAATTCCTCAGTGTTTGTCATTTTGTTTTGGGTTTTTGTGCCATTCATTGTGATATACTGAATGTTACATAAGAAATGAACCAGTAAACAAACAGGGTATTTTTTGTTTTTCCTTACTCTACAGACTTCATTATCAGGAGTTAAAGCAATTTCTTTTTCCCAGGCTTTTTTTCTGGATATTGGTTTATATAATTTGGAAATATTTGTTAGTTTGTTCTACTAGCGAGAGTGGAAGTAAGTTCTATATTGATTTAATTAGGCTAGCGCACAGCAAGAAGGTCCTGGGTTAGATCCCAGGTGGAGTGGTTTGGGTTCTCGCTGTGTGGATGTTAACTGGTGTCTCTAAATGTGCCCTTAGTGGGTGATTAACTTTTTGTGTGTGTTTGGATCTTTTCTGGATCTTTTAGCAAAGATGTGTTGATTCTCCATTTCTTGATTCAGGTTGTTTTAACTGTTTCGATTTCCACGATGAACAGGGCATTAATTTGAATGAAATAGTATGTCATGGACACGTTTAGTTTAAGAAATGTATTTGTATATGTATATAGCTCAACAGTTGGTGGATACATCGTTATATGCTTATTTTCATGATTAGCATTACAAAGTATGCATTTTTTTGTTGGCGAAAAGTGGGCGTTAAAACCTTAGTCATGTTTTGTTTTTATTTGAAACAGATCAAATAATTAATAAATGTTCTATTCTAGTCTCTATGTGAATAAGCATTACACACACACACTGTAAACCAAGCAACAACCATTAATACTATCAGTGTTTTCACATATCAGCTTGGCGCCTCCATTTTTTTGGTATGGGATATTAGCTTTTATCTGGATTGTATGGAAGCATTTGGATGTTTGCAGTTATGTGATTTAAATCTTTTTTAGACTGCGGAGTGGTTTGTGAAGATTGCTCTAAGCTTTGTAAAGAGTCAGGTTTGCCTGATCATCTCCACCTGCATTGCTCCATATCTTTTCCCCTACTTCATTCCTGTCTATGCAGATGGACTGCTTTACAGGTCAGTTAATTGTTTATGTCAGTATAGAAGTGTGAAAACACTGAATGAGTAAGCTGGAGTACAACTATTCATGTGTATTTTTCATACCAGGTGGCTTCATGCCTACGAGAATGCCTTGTCCTTCCACTTCAGTAACTATTTTGTTAGCTATCTAAGTGAAGCAACCAGTGTTATGGCTGGAGCTGGATTTTCTGAGCAAAAAGATCACCTGAAATGGTAAGTACTATTTTTTTTTACTTCCTTTTATGCAACAATGCAAAATACTGAATTGGACAAAACGTTAAATTCTCAGTATGATGTACTGTGACCTCTCCATTGTGTTAGTAAATGAATAATCAAACATTATTTTTTAACTTACCCTGATCTCAGCTCCATCAGTTATGACTTCATCAGGGATTTTAGTTTATGATTTCTGCGATCATATGGTGAAGCTCACTGGAAAGTGTAACCTTATCTTAAACCTGTTAAAGTCTCTTAATCATCAATCATTTTGTCTTTGCAGGGACATAACAGTGGCAAAACCTCTCAATGTTGAATTGCCCAGATCCATGGTTGAAGTGGTGACTTCCTGGAATCTGCCCATGTCTCTTTGGCTTAAAAAATGTAAGTATATAAATGTTTGCTCTTGATTAGTTACTGTTTTATATGGGGTGGACACAATTATTAGACTGTCTTGATATTTGAAGGGGGGCAGCATGATGGCTCAGTGGGTAGCATCGTCACCTCACAGCAATAGATAAATAATAGACCTGGTTCAGTCCTCAGGTGGAGTGGTCCAGGTCTTTTCTGTGAGAGGTCTGCATGTTCCTCCAGCCACTGCAAGGGTTTATTCTTGGTACTCTGGTTTCCTCCCACAGTCCAAAGACCTGGGTAATTGGTGTCTCTAAAGTGTCGATAGTGTATGAGTTTTAAAGTATGTGCCCTACGATGGAATGGTGCCCTGCCTAGGGTTGTTTCTACCTTGTGCCCTATACCTATTTATTCATTTTCAAACTTGCTTATTTCATTTCTAGGTCACTGGGGCAGCCACCTAAGCGGCAGCAGAGGGTACAAAGCAGGAACCAACTCTTGTCAACTGGGATACTTTAAAGACCCCAGTTGACCCAAATATCTTTGTTTAGTAAAATTAGTTTTAAAAACCAGAGAAAACCCAGGCATTCACGTTGAGATCATGCCAATTTTCGGCCCAGGAATTGATCTGGGGATATTTGGAGAATTCGCGTGACGTGACAGTGCTACCCTGTGTGATACCGTGCTGCCCAGACCTACATTTTGCCTTTCAAAATGAAAGGGGGGTGTTGTCAGTTATTAAATACAATCAGACTTAACTTACAGAACAAGCAGTGGTGATGATAGCAATAGGCTTTTAATGTACTGCATGGGCATTACATGAAACAGAATACACATCGTTTGTTTTCATTGTATTGTTTGAACAACGACTAGAGTAGACAAAGTGTAGGGTCACCTACGGGAGCTTTTATGACATCCCATTTTGGGGTTGGGTCAGGGCTGTCAGCAGGCCATTTAAGTTCTTCCATTGAACCATACCTTAATGGAACAGAAAAAAAAAGTGTCTTCTTCAAATTGTTCCCATAAAGTTGGAATCATTCAGTTGTCCAAAAAGTCATGGTATGCTGAAGCATAAATATTCCCCTTTACTTGAACTAAGGGGCCTAGGTCTTCCCCTGAAAAACAATCCCACAGCATTATAACTCTATCTACAAATTTTAAAGTTGGTACAATTCAGTCAGGCAGGTAATTATCTTCTGGCATTCACCAAACCCTCGTCCATCAGTCTGCCAGATAGAGAAGCCTGATTCATCACTCCACAAAATACTGCACAACTCCCCAGTGGCAGCATGCTTTACGCCACATTTTCATACAACCATGGGCCATGGAAACACGTACCATGAAGCTTGGCAGAGGTGGGTTTGAACCCTGGGCCTTCTGGTTCATAGTCCAGTACCTTAACAACTAAGACACCACAGTCCCTAGGCATCTTCATGTTGCTGTGGTTCCTGTAACAATTGACATTGTTCTGCCGCCTCTGTGGTGACTACACACTTGGTTTTCTTTGTAAAATGAGATTACAGAAGCTATTAAAATACTATTTTCATGAGTGCTAGGGTACCTCAGTCTAATGTGCAAGCCCACGACTCCTGCGTTTATTTCTCAGCAGTATGACCAGATGTTGCACAGACACAACTGACAATGTCTAAGGGGGAGAAGGCAGGACAAGTCTCTTTCCTGTTTAATGAGCGTAAATGTGATAAATTACTCTCACCAACTATACCTGTTACCTACTAATTTTAGAAGCACAAGCTTTATTTATGCCAACTTTATGCTAATTTCCATAGATGTGTTCAAGAGTGCACTCAGGCTTGGTACATTTCCTGCTATTCTGGTGACCTACACGGCCAGTGCACTTCTGCATGTGAGTATTAGAGCAATGACTGTTGCACAATAATGTTGTAATAGTAAATGCAGCTAATAAATGTTACAATGGTGCCATTACTTTTAACGTTTCATACTGTTTACACACGTACATTCCAGCCAAGCATGTAGAGACATCTAGTGGTGAATATAGGAAATTGTTTGCTCCTTGAAGGGACCATTCATACGACTCTGAAGTGATCATAATTCAAACTTGTCTGCTCTGCAGGGCCTTAGCTTCCATCTGGGGGCTGTGCTGTTGTCACTGGGATTTATTACTTATGTGGAACATGGTAAAACACGGTTTACTCCTCCTCTTGTTAATGTCTTGTGCTGATTATGCTGATACTGTGACGTCACTGTTTCTCGGTTCATTCTCCAGTTCTTCGAAAGAGACTGGCAGGCATATTCAATGCCTGCATACTGTCCAAACGCTGTCCAAGTGACTGCCAGCATCAGAACAAAAAGGTAAAGTTGCATCAAGGGTGGTAGATTGCAAATAAAGCTGTCAACCTATTTGTGTGGATTTATGGTTGTGATGTAATTTATGGTTGTGGGTATTTGCCACTCTGGAAAATAGAGCTGTGATCTGGAAACAAATACCTACCAGTCATAGGTTCCCAGCCATACTTAACTGTGGGCTTTTCAATAAGCAGCCTTCGTTTAAAAGTTCCTTATCATAAGGCTTTCTGATCATATATCCTGGTTATAATCAGAGTTCTAGTAATGTCTAGCAAATTAGATGCTTATATTTGTGGTTTGATTAATGATAAGGCTTTGTTTTGGCATAACTTCCAGCTTGATTGTTAGTATTATAGATTTCTGGATATTAATTGTATATGGGAAACACAAGTGGGGAACATAAATGGAGTTCATTTTCAACACTGTTAAATGCTTCTCAGTGTTGACATTTTGGCGAATTGACTCACATGTACTGTAAATTGAAGACAAACTCACTTCACATCGTCCTAGAGTTTGCCCAGAAGCTGGTATCCAGCATGCCAGGGTGAAAAACTGGGTGTTTTTGTTAATAAAAGTTTTTTTTTTTAATGTATGGAATGCTTATTGTGCTTCATGATAAAATACAAACATTTTTTTAAAAAAAAGGTTTAAAAAAACTGAGGCAGCAAACTTTGTGAAAACCCAAATCTGTGCCATTCTAAAACTTTTGGCCATGACTGCAATTGGTGTATTAAAATACCTGATATAGCTATAGCAGGAATTTGGATAATGGGATTTTTAGTAGTGGGGTTCGGCTGAAATTTCATACCATTCCTCCATAATTAATATCCTGGTTTTGAGCCTGGCTAGAGACTCTGATCTAAAGCATGTTTCCACTTTGTGTTATCTAGGTGGTCTGGGTATATGGGATGAATCTGGCCTTCAGTGCATTGTGCATATTTCACCTGATGTACTTGGGCTCTCTCTTTGATCTGGATGCTGAGGATGACCAGGTTAATTTTATATTGTTTGCCATATATTGTTCTTTTAAGTCTGTTGTTTAACCATTAATATACATAAAACACAACTATATATAGTTGTCTAGCACAAACAGTCTACTATGCACATTAAGAATTAGCTTTTAAAAGCCGTGCTTTGCCTTCTGTGATCCTATCAGTAATAATTGTGTGATCTGATAGAGAAAACAGGTCCATAACCACTGACAAAAATACAGAATCACCACCCCTAGACAATGTTCAGCCAGCTTTCTTACTTCGTAGCAAATAAACAAATCACAGGATTTGACACCAAGCTTTTGAGGAGGAACAGGATAAACCAGAGCCCTACAAAATGATATCCAGCACGTCACTGCTGTGAAATGTATCTGATCAAAACAATCAGAAACAGACTTCATGAGAGTGGTCTGAGGGCCTGACTTCCTGTAGGTGTCCCTGTGCTCACTGCCCAGCACCGTAGAGATCTACTAGCATTAGCCATTTAAACACCATAAGTTGCAAAGCCACCACTAGTTCCCTGTGCCTTTCACAGATGAGAGCAGGTTTCACTTGAGCACGTGTGACAGCGTGTGGAGATTCCGTGAAGAACATTATGTCGACTGCAACATAATTTAGCATGACCAGTTTGGTGGTGGGTGAGTGATGATCTGCAGAGATATATCCCTGGAAGGATGCACAGACCTCTACAGGCTAGACAACAGCACGTTGATTGCTATTAGGCATTGGGTTGAAGTCCTTAGACCCATTGTCAGACCCTGCACCCCTTGCAGTGGGTTCTGGATTACTCCTGGTGAACGGCGATGCCCAGCCTCATGTAGTGAGAGCATGCAGGTGGTTTTTGTAGGATGAAGGAATTGATACCACTGACTACCCACCCACTCACCTGACTTAAATCCACCAGAACACCTCTGGGACATTGTTTTGGTCCATCCAACTCTGCCAGGTTGTCCAGGAGCTCTTATTGATGCCCTGGTCCAGATCTTGGAGGAGACCTTCTTCGTCTTATTAGGTGCAGGCCCCGACGACAGGCACGTAGACGCCATACAAACTACTGGGTACCATTTTGAGTTGCTGCAATTAACTTGTGGCTAATTGGACTACCCTGCTGCATCATTTTTCCCTTTGATTTTCGAGATGTCTTTGCATGTCTTTGGTAATTTTCATGTCCCTCAAACAGTATGACATCATTACATTCCTTGCACATTACCCAGTCCATATCAGAAAAGAGATTCTGCATGATTTTTCCCATTGAGAAATTGTTCATTTTTGAGCCGTGTATTTCAGTGTAAAGTGCAATTTCAAGTCTGCCGCTGATGTTGAATGTTTCTATTACCTTGTGTGGATGTGTGGCTATAAATAAGATCTACCTATTATTTCTATGACTTTCAGTAATTTTGGTCAAATGTAACATCGTAAATGATAAGTATTATGTCAATAACAGATCTTACTTTGTCTTTCAGGGCAACTTGGCTAGTCACACTATTCAGAAATGGTCCGAATTAAACTGGGCCAGCCACTGGGTGACACTGGGTTGCTGGGTGTTCTATTGGCTGATATAAAATCAAGTGTGGAATAAACTAGACTGTCAGTTCAACTGCAAAGTTGAAGAGATGCCATGATCTGTATAATTCTTTCTTTTATGCTGTATTTTGAGCAGATTCATGAAAATATTTTGTCTCACTGTGTACATCTCAAACATGAGTAAAATTCATTACCTTTTTATACTGCATCATCAATAGCTTATATATATTGTAAACTAGCGTACAAGTGAAAATATTTATTATTTTCTAATAAAACGTTGTAAATGTCTCCTGTCTTGATGTGCTTCATTTGTCTTGATGTGCAACTCTGATTTTGGCAAAGTGGAATGATTAGAGTCCATAAGAAAGTTTATATCTAAATGATACCCGAGTATCAAATCATTTTATAACGTTGATCATGCTCATCCTAAATAATCGTGTACTCGTAAACACAAATGTCATTTACATGAAACAAAACACAAAATGTCTGTAAAATATTGTGCAGAACTTGCATATTACCAGCGGACCTTGAAATTTATAACTTACAAAAGAGCTAGTTATAATTTACGTAAACCATTCAGGCCTGATATGTATCTTAATGACTTAAAAGCTAGGAACAATAATATGCATTTTCACTGTAGCTAGAACAACGCTACATGTTTATTACTGTAAAGACTGCTGTCTGTTTAGTCATCATTGCACACGATTTTTCCTTATACAAACTATAAATGTTTTAATACATTGTTTATGATCGGAGAGAGTCCAAAAGAGATTAATGACCAGTGCCTCGCCTCCAAAATCTTAACACTTACACTGTATGGTCGTAAGTCCAAATCAGTACAAGACAACACAGATGTGCAGGGTCATTGGCAGAGCACACGCAGGTCCCGTGCTCACTAAAGCTGAAGGGATGTGAGTCCACACTGCAATTCATTAAAGAGCTTAAATGAGTGTTCAACAAAATCGACTATATGCACAACAGGCCTATAACTTATTCCTAATCAATTGTAATATAAAACCTGCTTTAATTTTACAGACTTTTGGTTTCACACACAGCGAACATTTCAAATTGTATATGCTCTTTGGTATCAGCAAATCAGAGGATAAAATAATAGCTCGGCAATGTAAAGTAATACTGTTAGTTTAGTACCTACAATATAACACAATGCTAATGTAGATGTCAGGCACACACCATTTGCTAAGATGAAGTCTGCATTATTTATACCTTTAAAAAACTATGAAAATGGTGTGGGGCATATGGTGATCATGAACCCACTGGCCACTTTGTTAGCTACATATGTTCAACTGCTTGTTAAGGCAAGAATCTAATCAGCAAGTCACAGCAGCAACTCAATCCCTTAAGATGTATGGACATGGTCAAAACTGAGCACCAGAATGGAGAAGAAAGGTGATTTAAGTGAACAAGGCATGGTTGTTGGTGGTAGATGGGCTAGTATTTAGGAACTGCTGATTTGAATACACATTCAGTGGGGTTAACTGCAGCTCAGTTTCTTATTGAATCAAAGCAAACACGATTGAACCTACTCAGTACCTCCTGGCATGCATGGCAGGGCAGAAGCTGCAAATGTTATCAAAATGACTCCTGTGATCACAAGGTTTGCTGTGACAAGAGTAAGTGACATAAAGACATGTTTTGATCTGTTTATGCTAAAAAAGTTATTATTGCTATGACAAACCTTGAAGGAAAAAAACTTCATGGCAACATGTGGAATGACATTCTTGAGGAAGATCTGGATGTCTACATTGGTGTTCTTCTCTTTGCTGGAGTACAAATCCAGCAATGAGGCATCTCTGGGATGCATCGACAGGCAGGAATATATTCCGGGCAACAATGTCACTTCAGAATTTTCATATGATACAAAGAGTCCTCAGGTTTGACAACAGAGACACCAGAGCAACATCTGACAAACTTGCTCCCATCAGGGATGTTTGGGAGAAATGGGTGCAGCTCCTTCCACTGATGTTCAACCCAGGGC
>JAUZST010004363.1:0-16369 GCA_034779995.1 Parotocinclus haroldoi | reverse complement strand
TCCAGGGTTCAAATCCCACCTCTGCCAAGCTGCCACAGTTGGGTCCTTGAGCAAGACCCTTAACCCACAATTGCTTTTAAAAAAAAAAAAAAAAAAGGAAGACTGTATTAATTGTAAGTCGCTCTGGATAAGAGCGTCTGCTAAATGCTGGAAAATGTCAAATGTAACGTAGCCCAAAAGAGTCTTGTACACGTACAATCTCACCCATTATTTGCTTGGGTATTCAAATGTTTTTTTTTTCCTTTTTGTTTCTGAAATACAGGGTGTCCTGAGACTTTAGACCCTCTCTGTAGTTTTCGTGTTTCGATTCCATTAAATCAGATAAAGTTAGGACAGTATAGAAATGAATATAAAACCAGTTTGTTTTATATTTACTGTGGCATTTATTTCATTGCACACAGTATGAATCTTAAATATGCCATATTTGTCTGGTCAACTTTCATTTGTTAAACATCCATTCCTGCATTTCAGGCCTCCAACACATTCCAAAAACAGTTGGGACAGGGGCATTTTAGAACTAGTAGTGAACTAAAAAATAGTGATGTGATCCAAATAGGTGATTGTAATCATAATTTGCTACAAAAGCAGCATCCAGGAATGGCTGATAAGCAAAGATATCCAGAAGAACTCCAGTTTTTTAGCAATTGCTCGGGAAAATTATTGAAATGTTTTCACTTTGCAGTGCATAATGTAATCATTAAATGATTCTAGGAATCAGGAAGAATTTTGATGTCTAAAGGCCAAGGGCACGCAAGCTTACGCTGAATGTGGGGTGTCCTCCCCATGCCCCTGTACTGACTTTTTTGGAATGTGCTACAGGCCTGTAATGATTAACAAATTAAATGAAGATAAAATGGGAAATATCTTTGGTTCATAATGTCCGCAATGAAATAAATCCTAAAATGAATCACATTGGTCCACCTTTTCTGATTTGGGATTGTACATTGAGCCATTTGGCAGACACTCTTGTAGGTTGGCAGTGCTGGATCTTGAATCCTTTACCTTCTGGTCAGTAGTCCATTACCTGCTGTGCCACCACAGTCCCTGTTGCAGTACACTGCTTGCTCCAGTCTGTGCACATTTGTTTTGCTCATCTGCACCTCCTTCTTTGCCTCTTGCCTCCCTGCCTGTTCCCTGGATGGTCAGGCCATTTCCAGACATCAGTGGTCCCACCAGGAAACTTTGCTGCAGTCATAACTGGCCGACTGCGTCCAGCAGCCTACATTTTGTCCCGGTCCGCACTTCTGTGCAAGACCCCTCGATGCCAGAGAGTATTGTGATTTTTCTCTAACCCATAATAAGTTGGACTTGTGGTAGAATTATGTGCTGCTGGATACAAGCCTTCAGTTATTTTGGCAGACCTTATCTATCTTCTGCTGTTTGTCTTGTTTCCAGCATTGTAAATCTGCTCTGTCCTTCAGAGTGCCATCAAAAATCTTCTCCAGCCTTTTTTTTACTGCTTTTTCAGTTGTGCAATATTATATCCTACAGAGACATTTACCTTGTCAAATTTCAAGTAAAAAATATAGGCCCAAAGCTCTAAGTGAGAAAGCCTATGATGACAGTGGCAAGGAAATACTCCCTAAATGATAGAAGGAAGAACCCTATGGAGGAACCAGCCTGAAAAAGGGACCCAGTCCAGGCAGCCTAGATTCTGTATATAAGAATTAAATAAAGTTAGTTAATTAGTACATTTGTAGTGATAGTTTAAATACACCAACTACATGTATACAAAGTAAAAGAAAAAAAACAAGACATAATATATAGACTAATAAATACGTTAATATATTATGAAGTGTATAATAAAACAGAATATAAAATTACAGAACAGCCTTCAGTCGCCGTTAGACCAAGGTTATAGCAGTGGTATTACAATATATAATTATTTACCAATCTATATAAATAAATAAATATATATACACGTGTGTGTGCGTGTGTGTATATATGGTTGTTATACAATTTCTAAAATGGTATCTAATGGTTGACTGAGACTTTTGCACAGTGCTGTAAATAAAATATTGATGTGTTATTTTTGTATTATTATTTCATGCAGTGGATTAACAAAACATGGAAGGAGGAAGATTATTGGCATAAGGCTGTTCTCTCACTTAATGGTTTGCTTCTGTTCAGCCTGGAAAACCAGTCTGGAGAAAGTGCTGAGGCAAGCTAGGGATAGTCTAGTATTTAAAATTACACGCTGTTCTGTCCAAATGATCTAATGCGTGACTGGACTGTTTTTCCTTACCACCTTATTATTAAATGAACAACTGAAATATTAATGAGATATAGTATAAAGAATACAGTACAAAGAATGACTTTTACTAATTACTTTGTTAGGTACAGGGCCCTATTTCCAAACTCGTAGTGTATTGTGTAGAAGTTGGACTTGTAGTAGAATTATATACTGCTGGATGTAAGCCTTCAGTTATTTTGGCAGACCTTGTATGTAAGTATATATTGTGCTGTTTGTCTTGTTTTCAGCATCGTAAATATGCTGTGTCCTTCAGTGCCATCAAAAATCTCTTCTGGGCTTTTTGACCACTTTTTCACTTTCACAATCTTGATTCCTTCTGTAGAGGCACAAACCTCGTGTCAAATTCTGGGAATCCTTTGCAGTGGTCTAGCCCACAGCAATAATTGAGGAAACCTAAGGTGACGGTGGAAAGGAAAAAAAAAATCTTTAAATGTTTTGGCAAAGAAACCTTGGGAGGACCAAGAATAAAAAGGGACCCAACCTCCTTGGGGAAGGTCATATAGGTAAGAATTAAACTGTTACCCACTTACTGCTTTTATAGTAATACCTTAAATACACAGAACATAAATGAAGAGAGAGAACATACGATATATATAGACTGTCAATATAAGTGATATAAAAGAATTTAACTGTAGATAATTTGTTTTTGCTAGTCCCTTTACTCTGTTCTGTAATGGACAGGACCCCACAGATTAGGTACTATTTGGCTGATGGATCATTCTCAGCACTGGTGCAATGTCCAGCAATCAAAATATCCAACCAAGAATATCCTGTGCAAACTGTGCAATATCAGATAAGCTACTGTCTCTAAATTTCCATAAACAAAGTGTTTAAAAACTCCAGCAGCACTACCACATTAGCACAATCATACCAGAAAAAACACAAACTAACACACCAGTGATTAATTACAAATAGTACCCAATCTGTGAGTAATCCGTGACTAACAAAGTGTGTAGAGCAGCAGATGGACTACAGTCTGTAATTTTAAACTACAAAGTGTTTATATATGGTAAGTGAAACGTAAAAATGGACAGTTAGTGTAGAATCAAGGAGTGGCTGACTGTATATATATTAGATTTTTTTGCCACACAAGGGAAGCCCAGCTGTCTTACATGGGCAATAGAAATGCTGCTACTTTTCTGTATGGCTGAAATGTTGAGCCCTCCAGAACCATTGCTTGTTATGATCAACAACTGTGTTATCCTGACAGGCTGCTTGCTCACCTAATTACCTCTGGGTTTTGGTACTTGGACCACCTCTTGGCTTTTGCGAGTCACTAAAAATGATCTGTTCTTGCATATGTTGCTTTGTATCTCATGTCTCTGAGGTAATGACCTCCTGCTCTGTGGGCCTATTTATGTTGTGGCAGTCTGCTCAGCACAAAACAAAAAATGTTTTCAGATTCCTCTGTGTTCATGCTTACTTAGAATTTCCTACATTTCAGCTAACTCGATTTGGGCCAGGAAACAGACACCTAATTTTTAACATTATGAAGATGCACTGCTTAAACAAAATCGTTAAACAAGATAATTAGAAAAGCAAATGAAAAGCCAAAAAGTTGTTTGATTACATAAATGAGATGCAAACTCGATTATGGTGATTAAGTAGCAAGCCATGTATTTTAGGGGGGTGAACAGAAGCATGTAAAACTGGACAAGAGTACCCCACATTGACTGTTCATTAGGATGTATGATCACCCAGAACACACTCGCATAGCCATTACCAACTGAAAGGCACAGCTGGGACTCAAAGCCTTGGTCAGTGCTGATGGGCTGTGCCCACGTGCGCCAGTAACAATTCTTTTCATATCAAAATAGCATAATTCAAATAATTGGGACGTAATTCTGGTACAGAATTAGAAACGGCCGTACCTTTGAGTACATCATTTACTGAGCCTTAGCCCCTGGTCTAAGGTCTTACTTGGCTCCCACCATCAATTTAAATCATTACAGGGATAGAATGACACCAGTGATACCACCTCCTCCCTCCCTCCCTGTGCCCTGTCTCTCAGTTTTGACCCATACCCCTGTTCACACACTAACCTGTACTGATAAAAAATGGTGCCTGCTGACCTTGACAGCCATTGTGTCACACAAATGGGAAGCAGGTGCTATGCTGTGATGAGATGATTATGATGATCATGAGATTCTGGAAAGGTTTTTTCTAGGCAGATTTTAGAGCTGCCGTAACCCCTTAGTTCTGTTTCCCCAACACCCCCCAAAGAGAATGGGTCTCAACAGTGTAGGATGTTCCTTTGCTTCAGCTCCACTTAAGCTGTTCTTCCATCACTGTTCAGCACACTGTTACCCAAACCACAGCGGGCCATAACTCTCCCTCTCCTCTGGTGTACTGAGGACGCCATGCCGTCATCGCTTGCCCGCCAAGGACACAAGATTATGTGAGTAAGTGTCCTTATGCACGTTTTGTTGTTCTATTCAACAATTTGTAAAATCTATTTTCACTATTGTTATGATTAAATAGAATAGTTTTAAATGTTATAATTGCTAATATGTGTGTAGCTACTGTTTATTTAAACAATTACCGTACATTTAATGATAATTAGATTTTATTGGTTTCATTTGTTTAGTTTAATTCTTAGTTTAGTGAGCTTAATTTTTTTAATTAGTTACTTAAATTCTTACTTATAAAGTCTAGGCCACTCAAGGTGGTTGGGTCCCTTCTTGGGTATTGAGGTTTCTTCTCTGTAACATTTTTCCCTGCCACTGTTGCCCTACATTAAGTGAATCCACGCTTAGGATTTGGTTACAGATGCATACGTGACATGTGGAGATCTTTTTGTTGACTTCATTTAGTCTCTTTCAAGACTCCATGTTTTTTCAAGACTCCAGAATTACTCAGCAGGAAAATGGAGAACCTAGCAAAATCATAAATCATAGGTTAATCACTTTGTAACTTTTGTTAAACAACGTATGTTTCATGAGCGCAAACAAAAGGCTAATTATACATTTTAGTTTTTAATGTTTGATTTCTTAAACAGAAATTTGCATCATTTGCATAGTAACAAAGTAAGAGAGGTACATGTTTATTTGATCACTGATATACAAAAAATGTCAAATGCAAAATATGAATTCATATATTTTGTAGATGTTAATGTTACAGTTAAAAGTAAATAGCCCAGATTAAATAGAATTCAGAGAAACAAAAGTGCAGTCTGTTAGTCTTTGGATGATAAATAGTTGAGCTAATAATGAGACTCCTGTTTTTAATGTAATTTTGGCAAGTCTAAGCACAGGGTGAGGATCAGGATGGAGATCTGCTATCTATGGAGATAGCTTGTTATAATCTGCCCCACTCCGGTTAGCCTTAACACCAGTGCTAACTCGTATCAGAGTTGATCTTAGCGCACTTGTTCAGTACTTAATAAAGGCTTCATTATAAGCTACTTTCCCAGTGTTTCTGCTTCTTCTTCTTCTTCTATGCTTTAATATTAATTTAACAGTAGACTGGCTAATCAAAGGTGTTCCTGCTAATGGCTGTAAAGACACCCACCACATATTTAGCAGCTTCATTAGCCCTGGAATGCAAATCCACTGCAGTCCTGAAAACCATCCAAGACATGGGTTAACACTTTGATAGTAAATTGTTTGTTAAATAATATCCTAAAGTTCTTTCACTGTTACTGATTATATGCTTGTGTGTGTGTCGCAGATAAAACTTCACAAATGAGTTGCTCTCAGAAGTTTTAATAAATATACTTGCCATTCAGTCCACTGACCGAATAAGACAGAAATTTGTCACATTCTCCACACAATAGAAACGTTAACCTTTTATGACAGTTTGGAATATGAATAAACTGCATAGTAATTACTCCAATTAAAATGGCAAATTTAATTTGAAAGATACAGGTATGCATAGTCTGACAACCATCTAATTAATGTCCGTTTGCTTTAATGACCAATGTCTGAACAACTCGTGTGTGTGTGTGTGTGTGTGTGTGTGTGTGTGTGTGTGTGTGTGTGTCTAGTCTAACCCGTCTGTCTCTTTGTGCTGACAAGCGTTCATCTGAAAAGGTCAGTTTTGTTATTTAATGTGTAAGAACACCTTATAAGTGAAATAATGCTCTAGAACAAATCCATTAGCTGTGTCATAATGACTTGTATAAGCTTTTGCTCAGCAACTGTTGAAAGCTAATAACTTGCTGGATAGAAGTAATGATCTACTGTAGGTTCTTACAGGTTCTAAAAATAATGACAGACACAATTCTTTTCCATAAGTGGGAAGCCTCCCCTTAGCCTTCTCTAGAGAATGTTTAGCATCCCCTAAGCCATAAATGCCTAGAAAACCCCCTTCTCTTCCATTGCACACAGAGATATAAGGTAGGCTTGGGAAAATAAGACAGCATTTCAGACAAACTGTGTATTTATTCAAATTTATTTGCAGCTTTAGTGCCATTAGTCTCACATAGTCACACAGGCCGGATGTGTTCAGGAGCTTCCTGTGATGTCTGCTGTGAGAGCTGGGGTCTGTTTTGCCGTGAGCTCTTGTAAACAATATACCCTTATGCTTAAAAGTTCTGCATGTAAATCCACCAAGGTGAGGAATTAAAGTGAAAAAATAAAAAAAAATTAATAACCTGCAGTTGCTGCAGATTTGTCGGCTGAATCTCCCGTTCCATCCCAAAGTAGCTCTGCTGGGTTTGAATCTGGTGACTGTGGCAGCCATCTGAGTATTGCATTTAAACAGTTCAGTTGGTTTTAAAAAGCCCAATTGTGCTGAGAAAATCTCCCACATACCATCGCTCACACCAACAGCAGCCTGAACTGTTCATACAAAGCAAAATAAACCCATGCTTTCATTTTGTTTACACCAAAGTTTGACCCTACTGTCTCAATGTTGCAGCAACAATTGAGATTCGTGAGTCCAGGCTACGTTGTTCCAGTCTTTTTATTGTCCAATTCTGGTAAACCCGTGCAAGTTGTAGCTTTAGTTACCTGTTCTTAGCTGACAGGAGTGGCATCTGGTGTTGTCGTTTGCTTATGTTGCCCATCTGCTTCAAGGTTTAACTATGCATTTAGAGAAGCTCTTCTGTATACCCCGACTGTAACGAGTGGTTATAGTGGTTACTGCTGTGTTTCTAGCAGCTCCAACTCGTCTGGTTATTCTTTCCTGAGCTCTGCCATTAACAAGGCGTTTTCACAGAAATAACTTCTAATCCATTTTCTCATTTTCAGACCATTTACTGTAAACCTCAGAACTGTCTAAGTGTGAAAATCTGGCTGAGTAAAGTGAGTAAATCTGCAGTTTCTGAAACCAGTCTGTCCAGCCTTTCCAGCCTGTCTAGCACCAACAACCATGCCACATGGCCAGTGAGTGTATACTGTACATTAGGGCTGCAACAACGAATCGACAAAATCGATAAAACTCGTGTTGGCAACGAATTTCATTATCGATTCATTGTGTCACACGATTTATATCTTACTCGCCTTTACATACCCGCTTACGTCACGCTTCATAAACGCTGGGTAGAAAAATTTAAAAAGGACTTGAACGGATCGACGAATACGAGCGAACACTGTCCTCGATTATGTGAGACTGTCACTAGCACTATGTAGAGCGGCTAATGGCTACATGTTGTACACGCTGTTGAGTTACCAAGTAAAAGAGCTGTACTGCATCCTCATGTCCGTGAATGATTACTAGAAGTAACAAACAGTATTAATATTATATAGTGAGTCCGAAGACCACAACATTCAGAAGTTAATACATTCTACAAAAGAAACATGACCGACGCAGAGAAGGAGGTTCGGCTTAAATCCTCAAAAGTGCGCTTCACGCAGCTAAGAAATGTGTAAAATGCAAGCTTTGCAAAAGTGATTTGACTCGGCACGAGAGCAAACAGATGAGGATTACCATGCTAAATAGCATAGCATAGCACGGTTCATGCTGTTTTACGCTTGTTAACTGGATAATGGCAGTGAAAGAGTATGTGTGTGTTACTTTTAATTTAGGTGTAATTATATATATATATAACGTGTACACAGTTGTGGTAATTCATGATTAAGCTTAAGTTTTTAATTTTTGGACAGAGTATGAGTGAAGACACTGCACTGTATAGGCAGGATAAATTACATTTAGACAGGGATTAAGGTAACGTATTCCAGCTACTCTAATTTGTGTAATTAGCTATTTACACACTGTGCTACATGTTGTGCCGGTGTGTGCTTATCTCTTAGCTTTTGCACTTTTGTTGCTTACTTGCTTTATCCTAATGCTGTAAATGCTTTCATCGTTCCAGAAAATAACAGCAGTTTAAAGTCTTATTTAATTTAATCTATTATTATTTAATTATTGTAAGCACTTATTCCCTCTGTTATTCAATGCTCTATTTCCGATTAAAGACATGGGAACTATATTAAAAAATAATCGACCGATTAATCGATTGTTAAAAATAATCGTTAGTTGCAGCCCTAGATGTAACTATCTTTCTAGGTGTCTGTTGTTGAAGTCTGTTGCTATGATACGCCAGCTGATATTCCCCGGACCTCCGAGTCGTCAGTTCCATCTTCAGTTGCCTGTAATGAACAACAGAAGTTTTGAACTTTCTGTGTTTTGAAGTTTTGAACCACAAGAGATCTTGCAAATCTGATCCCATTGCGGCGGCCCATTTCCGAGACAATTCTTTCATATGCTACATGACCAACTGTGCTGGCTTTTAAGATGGCGGCCATGTTCATGTCCTGAAAGGCAGCTCCCCTCAGCCATTACTTGCTTTGGTATTCAGATATGTCATTTTCCCTTTCGTTTCTGGAATAAAAAAATGTGTCCTGTGACTTGTGACTCACCCTGTATATGTTCTAAGGTAATTATTCTGACGTTTAAGGTTAATAACTAACTTCCTTAGCTTTAATGAATTCATTTTCCAAGTTTTATTAAACACGTGCGGTATCAGCGTGAGCAGACTGAATGCCGAGCAGTGTAAAGGTATTTTATTGTATTAGATTAGTTTCTTTTTAAGAATTACTTTGTGGAAGTAATCACTCTGGCTACATGCTCTTGCTTCTCACAGCCCCGTGAACGCTTCACAGTTTCTGTACGCTTCCCTGCTGTCTTTTGAAATTGATGCTCACTCTGTATAAACAACAAGAATTATGTTGTGCTGTCACATAAATGACAGTTTCTCATAAATATGCTTTAGTAATAAAGAGAGAGAGAGAAGCAAGGATGGGCCGAGCAAATCAATGGGGCTCTAGAGTGGGATAATATTTTCTAACGTAGAAAATCAATATGTGTAGACACCAAGTTGTTGTTAAATAAAACTGTGTAACACTGTAGAATCTTGGCTGTTGAGTCAGTATCAGTGCACTAAAATATTCTGTATATATAAGTACAATATATCTTCTGGTGTTCGAACGGTGTCCAGATCGCCTAACGTACATAGAACACGACCATTAAGTGACACACAGCTTTGTGTCACTGTTATTAGTAAGGCCTTCACTCACAACATGAAACAATGTGTAACATTGTTACAGAGCAAGTGCGTTAAGTACTGGCCGGATGTCTCGGCGCTGAAAGAATACGGAGCCATGCGTGTGCGCAACGTCAAGGAGACCTCGGCCCACGATTACATTCTCCGAGAGCTGAAGCTTTCTAAAGTCGGACAGGTGATTAAACGGAGAAAGCATTATAAATCCCATAACCACTGAATTGTTTTGGTTTTTTTTGCTCATGTACTGGGAAATGCTATTGCGTTACGTACAGGGAAACACGGAGCGCACCGTCTGGCAGTACCATTTCCGTGCCTGGCCCGATCACGGTGTGCCCGCAGACCCCGGGGGTGTGCTGGATTTCTTAGAGGAGGTCAAACTGAAGCAGGAGGGCATTCCCGAAGCTGGGCCCATCGTGGTACATTGCAGGTAGAGTCAGAAATGTTTGTGTTTGTTCTCTTGTATTTGTTGCTACTCCAATCTAAAATGGGCACAGGTGGGATTTGAACCCTGTATTGTCTGGTCCACAGAAAGGCTCACAAGCCTTTCGTAACCTGATCGCTATCCGGTTTCTGCAGTTATATGGTTATTAAATTTGTCATATAAACAGATCTGAAACCTCTGAAACGCAGATTATCGCACAAAGATTGGCATATGCATTTAAAGTTTTTGTCAAATCTTTGTCACATTATTGGCTGGGTGCAGAATAAAAATCCGATTACCCGAGTCGTGTACACACAGTTTATCTGATTTGATCAGATTACCCAAGTGCATGTAAACTCTTGGTAGGATTTGAACCATTGACCTTCTGGCTGTCAGTCCAGTAACTTAATAAAGATATTATGTATTTAGATTCCCATAGAGCTGTACGTTGAATTAGTTACAGCAACAAATTAGCATCCAGTAAAACCAGTAAAATCCAGTAGTTTTAAACAATAATGTGGCCCAGCAGGGTCGAGTCTCAGCGCTGGCCCCCCGGCTGGGGTTAAGTTAGTGGTAGTGTCTCCAGTAGTTAAGAGTAGAGCCTGTCCAAACCCTGAGGGTACATGGTTTTATCCCATTTCTGTGCCAAATAATTAATATTTCCCATATTCTTCCTCCACGAGGAACTGTTTGGGACTCATTTTTATGTCCTGGCCCCAATCATTCCCACACATAGCTAGGCTTATTAGTTCAGCATCCCACCTGCACCGTAAAGCTCCCGCCTGTAGCAGCCATCAGAAACACCTCCCATATATTTACCAATGATTTTTGTCTTTTCCTTTTGGCCATTTAGTTTTGCGCAGGTACTAAAATCCTGCTGAATTTGTGGGCGATGGCAAATAGAAAAGTGACAGAGGTGATGGTTCCTCTTACACACCGTAGGATTGTCCGTGCAGCTCTGGTGGTTTAATCTGTTTAGCGCAGGTTGAATAGTAGCAGGTTGAAAAGTAATAAAGTGAGATTCATCAGAAATCAGAGGCCTTTATAAGTAGTTGTCATTAGGTTTGACTTGATGTGTTGCCCTCCGGCCGGGTCTTCAGGAGAACTTGGACTCCCCTGTCTGTGACCAGGAAACGGCTATCGTCATGGTTGCAGAACATGGTCAAAAGTGGCACATTCGTTTTTAAATGTAATTTGTCATAATTAGTAATTTTACCTGCTGTGGAGCAGAGAGGAGGAACAAAGTTTTGGTTTGAAATCATGATTAAACATTTTTTCGAGTGTCTAAAATAAGGGATTTAAATAGCAGAGGATGTGATTATGGAAATGTAATAACGTTCGAGGACACCAATAATATTTACTTCTGGTGATTTAACACCTGAATTCATTCTGTAAATAATAAATAGATGGCTTTTTTTTTTTTACATTTTCTTATTTAATTTAGTGAATTTTTTTAATGGTAATAAAATGAGAGGACTTGCACATTTGTCAGCTGTAATCGATCTATAAATGATGAGTATGTTTATGATCTGGTAGCTGCTGAAATTCAGGATGTGTAATGACAGGAGGATGTGATGTAAATTTAGCTGTCAATCACATAATGAATACATAAAATTGCATAATTTCTTTGGGCTTACATCCCAAAAGGGATGAAGAGGATTAAGCTAAGCTAAGATAAGCTAAGTAAGCAAGCACAAGTAAGCAAGTACAGGCAGCACGGTGGCTCGGTGGGTAGCACCGCTGCCACACAGCAAGAAGGTCCCGGGTTCAATCCCAGGGTGGAGCGGCCTGGAGCTGGATCTGAGTGTGGAATCTGCATGTCCTCCCCGTGCCTGTGTGGGTTTACTCCGGCTACTCTGGTTTCCTCCCAAAGTCAAAGACATGCGTGTTAGGTTAATTGGTGTCTCTTAAGTGGCCCTTAGTGTCTGACTGTGTATGTGCACCCTACGATAGTTTGGGGTCCCATCTAGGGTTTTTCCTGTCCCTGCTCCCCGAGTTGCTAGGGTGCACTGGCTGGCCCGTGACCCCATGTGGATTAAGCGGAAGATAATTAATGAGTGATTGAATATATACTGCTCTTCACAGTCTCCACAAAAATGTCTGGTAGCCAATTCACTGCCCCGAATTCTGTGCTGCATTTTGCTCCCGAGGTTGCCAGATCCCCTAAGAAAATAAGGCATGGGAAAAAAAAATTCCAAAAAAGACAAATCTCTTAGAATGAGGGGACCGGGAAACCGGGTCAGGTTATGTGTGCATGTGCAAACTGAGAAAACGGATAGAAACATGGAGTACATAGCAGATGTAGAAATGCATGCGCTAGCATCAGAGCAACAAACTACGTGAAATCGGACCCTAAATAGGTAATAAATCAAGGCAATACCCCTTAAACCGTCGAGCCCAATCCATTTGAACAAGATGTCAAATAGGAAATTCACTCACCGACACCTGCTCACAGGAGAAAACTCACCCACATGTAATTCCTGCAAGACCCCGCTAGCCATTAAACATATCCTAATAGAATGGCATTCCTTTGCTACTATAAGAAAACTATTTTAAGAATTTATTCTGGAGATATCCACCTGAAATATCGGCCTTTCTAAAGCATAGAAATACTGCACGAAGCCGCTCATTCTATGAACAAGCACTGGGATGGCATAAAACGACAACAAAGACGTGCTGAGATTACTGAAATAAAATCCAGGTCTCTTTATCTACTTTCATATTTAAAATTTCAGACCTTAATCCAAACAATTTACTCCCTCTTCCAATAAAGTCATTCAAAAAACAAAGCATGACTTCAGTCATTTTCTTTGTGGCTCAGTGTTTTGGTTTTAGCCTACACTTTTTTTTCCCCAGTAACTCTCAAATTGTTGGGTCTTGATGCGGTACTCTGAATAAGTCCCGCGCTGTAAGCTTTTAAATCAGGACCCGTGACACTATGCTGGTCCCTACGGGACGGGGCTTGCAGGGTGCCTGGATGCCAGTGTGTCATTTCAGCTATTAATATTCATTTTGTCTTTTCGTCAGTGCTGGCATTGGGCGAACAGGGACTTTTATTGTGATCGACATCTTAATAGACATCATCAGAGAAAAAGGTGAGAAAGTCACGTTGTTCGCTATGTCGTTATGCTGTGCTATAATGCGCATGAAATGAAATAGATATTACTGTAGTCGCGTGGTCTTGTTAGGCTACTGTATTTTAAATATAAAGGTTTTATTTAGAAGAAAACAATATGTAAATGCCTCCGAGATAACAAGAAATCACGAGTGGAACGTTACCACCTACACGGCGTCCCTAATGATTTATGGACGTTCACAATAATTAAGGAGACTGCAGCAATGTAATGTCTACGCAAACGCCACCACGCATCGTATGATGGATCTGATTCCTTTGTTTGAGTGAATCCAAAATGCACTGGTGCAAAATTACAAACAACCCGGCAGCTCGGCCAGATGAAGCGGAGCCTCAACGCGTGAATGTGAACCAGCTTATATGCAGCGGTTATGCGAGAAAGAATATAGACAGGTAGTGAAGGACAAACCAAGGAGTACTACCCACAATAGGACATCCACACAGACATAAACACAGACGTTGTACAAAAAGTCTCTAAACACATCAACCGAGTCAGAAGAGCTTTTCGTCCAGACGCAAGCAGCTGAGCATGCGAAAACACCCTTTCAAACTCTTGCCTTTGCTCGTGAATCCACAGTACTGATTGGCTGTTGAGGTCAGCAGCTGTTTATGGCCACAACATCTGGAGTTAAAAGACCGTTTTTGATTCCCTGTTACGGTGTAATATTATTTTTAAGACCTTCGTTCGTTAGAGCCAACAGACGGTAATGGGACGGTCGTTAAATGGCGCCTGCCTGCATTGTTTACCGTCTGTGAGCAGGGGTGGACTGTGACATCGACGTGCCCAAGACCATCCAGATGGTGCGTTCCCAGCGCTCAGGAATGGTACAGACCGAAGCCCAGTACCGCTTTATCTACATGGCAGTTCAGCATTACATAGAGACGTTGCAGCGCCGCATAGAGGAGGAGCAGGTGTGTTAAATTAACGTCTATCCCTACACGCCCTGGTGTGTGCGTGTGCGCGTATAGACACTGTAAGTGTCACACTGTTGTCGCTTTGCTGTCCGTTTCAGAAAAGCAAAATCAAAGGGCGCGAGTACACCAACATCAAGTACTCTCTGTCAGACCTGAGCGGCGGCGACCAGAGCCCACTCCCTCCCTGCACCCCTACGCCGACCTGTGCCGAGTAAGTGGCCTTCCATCCTTCAGCGCTACCCCCAGGATACTTTAGAATAGTGCAGGCTTGCAGTCAGCTTAAAAAGATGTACTGTAGCTAACCAGGAAGAAATAGAGCCAAATTTTGGAAGCAATATCGCACCATATGGACAAAAATAGTCTGTAGTGATTGTATTACTGCACACGGGTTCTATTGGATATTTGAAAATGGGAACCTCTGAAGTTACAGAGAAACCCACAGCCTGAGAGCTATTTTTCAGTCAGTAGGCGTAATGTTTTGTCAAATTGTCAGAAGGAATATGTATCTGGAACTGCTGGAATGGGTCAGGTCCTGTTTGCTGTTGTTTTTAACATGCATGCACATTTAGCAGAAACCATACTCTGAATTTAGAATTTCCTAATTTAGATGATTCTCCCTGTCCGTGAGAAATGGAAAAAAAAAAATCAGGAGCTTGTGACGTCGGGAGCAATGGGTGCTGGGAAATGTAGGGAAGTAAAGCCTTGGTTGTGACAATAACCATTATGATTTTGGTTTTTATTCGATAAATGATGTGAGATATTCAGCCCTGTATTATAAAATAAGCTTTTTGATTTGCCCAACTGTAGCTAAATGGAAGGGTTTTAAACGTGTTGAAAGTA
This sequence comes from Parotocinclus haroldoi, assembly GCA_034779995.1. NCBI lineage: Eukaryota > Metazoa > Chordata > Actinopteri > Siluriformes > Loricariidae > Parotocinclus > Parotocinclus haroldoi. The sequence goes on along the minus strand of JAUZST010004363.1, from coordinate 1,359 downwards.
GGCTGTGCTGTGATGTATGCAGGTGTGTGTGTGTGTGTGTGTGTATGTGTGTATATATATATTTGTGTATATATATATATATTTGTATATATATATGGGGATAAATATGTGGTTAAGGGCTGAGATGATACAATCTTTATAGATTTTAGGATATCTTTGTTAAAGTAGTGTGCACCGGTGCGTTATGGGTAGTGTAGTGCACTATCAGGGAAATTGGAACTGTACTAGAAAATCAACAAAAAAAAACCAACATCTTCATGAATGCATTCTGTAGGTAATGGGGGACAATTTGGGACATACCTGAATTACGTTTTAAGCTCTTGTAAGCCTTTGACCTTATGTTAGCACAATATAAGCTGTTGTTAGCTCTGTAAGCCAGGTAAACGAAAACACTTCGTTAGCACTGAACTCTCATTAGGCTCTCTTTAGCCTTTCATTCATTAAGGCAAGGAAAAAAACAGTTATTCCAATAATTACTGTTTAAAGTGAGTTCACGCAGGTGGCCAGCATGCAGTTAGACTTAATGAAGTCTTTAAGAGAACTTTGATAGCACAGCTGATTAACTAAAAGCCTTTCATGGAGGTAAGCCGTACATAAAGTGGAACCCTGACTTCCTTTTTTGATTTGTACACTGAGCATTTCTACCGTATTACAAACAAGCCGGGTTTAGATTCACGTGACTGGACTGTCGTGCGATTGATCGTGTGAAGATGCTCGTCTCATCTGTTTCAGGGCTGCATTTTCTAGACCGTTGCGTTTGCAGATGAGCTGGATGTGCTTTGCTTGTAAGCGTGGGTGCGGCCTGTGAGAAAAGTGTCGAGAGACGAGCAAACTTCTAGTCGGTCTCTGGTGTGGTGGCTATTTATAGATGATGATGCTGCGTTGTTTACCCATGCGTGTGTTTGGTTATGATTAGCTTTTATTCCTTGCATATGTTTTCCAGATAGAGAGCGTACTGTGTAACACGCAGCGTGATCGCCTGGAATTCTGTGCATTATTCACATCATTTGGTGCCATTGGTGCATGGCTGAACCATGTAAATATGTCTGTCTCTCTCTCTCACTGTCTCTCCCTCTCTCTCTCTCTCTGTCTCTGTCTCTCTCTCTCCCTCTCTCACTGTCTCTCACTCTCTCTCTCTCTCTGTCTCTGTCTCTCTCTGTCTCTCACTCTCTCTCTCTCTCTCTCTCTCTGTCTCTCTCTCTCTGTCTCTCTCTCTCTGTCTCTCTCCCTCTCTCTCTCTGTCTCTGTCTCTCTCTGTCTCTCACTCTCTCTCTCTCTCTCTCTCTGTCTCTCTCTCTCTCTCTCTCTCTCTCTATCTCTCTCTATCTCTCTACCTCTCTCTGTCTCTCTCTCTGTCTC
>JAUZST010004362.1:0-16369 GCA_034779995.1 Parotocinclus haroldoi | reverse complement strand
TATATAAATAAAAACCTTATGAGACAATAAGTCAAAGTCATATTTACTTATATAGTGTTTTAATATTGAGCATTGTCTCAAAGCAACTTTACAATATTATATTATCTTAAAAGGTCAATCCCACATTAAGCAAGCCTAGGGCGACAATGGCAAGGAAAACTCCCTAAATGTAAAAGGAAGAAACCTTGGAAGGACGAAGACTCAAAAAGGGACCCATCCTCAGACTATTTGTCCAAATGGATATTTTGTGGCACATAACTGTACAGTAATGTACAATGTAATATAAAATGAATAAAAGCCAAATTAAGAATTAATTAACTAACACTGATGCCAAAAGGACAATGATTAGCTATAACATGAAATGTATTCCCTCATAAATACATAGTCTTTCCAGTTACCTCCTCTGTATATTCCTTTGGTAGTGGCATGCCAGCTGTGACCTAAAGAAAAATACAAACATGCATTTATAAAGTTCACAAATGTACCAGCAAAAATATCAGTATCTAATGCTGTTTCATAAATTAGAGTGCAATGCATTTGTAAACAACATAGTGAGATAAAGTTATGAAACTGAACCAAATTAGTTTTTCATCATATAAAGCTTAATTGTTGTTAAGTTGCTATAAAAATAAGTACATTTTACTTCACATTTCAAACACATTCCTAATGCTTTTAAACTTTGAAAGACAGCTCAGCACATCACCAATTACAGTGGCATTACTAACGTTGCATTAACTGGACTACAACTGCATTGATTTAGGAACAATTACCAATAAGGCAAGTAAAACGATTTCTTTGTACAAGCAGAAACAAAAATGCTACCAACAAAAACCAATCCTTTTATACCAATACACAGTGAATGACATGAATATCATGATATATTGACTTTTCCTGAATCAAAATACAAAATACTTTACTCATAAAAATACCTAAAAATAAGATAAGCTTCAAACAGCACTTGTATGTTGTCATAAAAAGACAAATAAATAAGCTGTTATTTTTCTCATACATTTTATATTCTCAATTAGAAAATGACAATGTATACTGGCTAATGTATTTGTGCACAGAAAACACTTCATATGGTAAGAAGTTACTTTTGACCAATTCATTATCTTTAAGTAAACGTGTGTTTCATTTTAAATGCCTAGTTATTAGATCTTGTTAAAAAACAGCAAAAAAAACAGTACTGTGAGAAAGTCTTAGGCCACCATTAGATCCATAACACTCATTTCCACTGATTTTCCTTCCAATTTTTGTGATCTTTATTATATATTTGGCTTTTCACCCTGTTCTCCTTCTAAAAAAGTGTTTTCTTAGTGTGTTAGTGTTTTCTTAGCTCCTACCCTTCCAAAAAGACCATTACTGATCAAGCTTAGGTTTAATGTCAGATGTATGTTTATGTCTGATCAATATTATGTTTATGATGTCTTAAAGCACTTTTGTAAGTCGCTCTGGATAAGGGTGTCTGATAAATAATGTAAATGTAATATTTTGACTGTAGAAGGGTCAACCTGGCATCCTGATGAAGTTGAAAGATGCTGCTATTACTCAAGTGTAAGGGTAGAGAAACCTACCACTGTTTTTCTCTGCTTTGTTTTAATTACTGCATACTTGCTAAAGCAATGGCATACCAAATCTAATGGCAGCCCCCGACTTTTGTACAGTACTGTCTATAAATCAGGCATTTTTAATCAGCAAAACCTTGCAGTTCCAAGCAATAACAGTTGCATACGTATTTTGAAAATGGTTAATAGGGGAAGTCTTAGGAATAGCTTTATTTCCATTATCTCTTACTGTATGTGTGTTACAGTCAGAGACAGAGATAGATTGACCAATCTTCATTTTTTTATTGTGTAGACAATTTTGCCAGTCCTCAGAAATGCAACTGCATGTCAACAAATATTATGCATTTGAAAAACCAAAACAGCCAAGAGATTTGCTTTAAAGTTAGTGGAGGTCAAGTACAGGGTTGGGTCTAAGTGTAGCATCAATTAGCTACAGTAATTATGTCATCACTGATATTGCCAAAAAACAGGGACAAACATGTTTGTGCTTGTGCACGAGATTAGTGTTCCCCACCCAGGTTAGTCCTAATAAGCGTATGTTTTTGGTGAAACCTGTCCAATCCTGCAGCTATCAATAAATGCACCCACTCACAGTAGGGCCTCCACCATGCATCTTTAGTGCTCTCACTGTGGCCACCAGCACCACCACGTGGGGCCTGAGTCCAGAGTAACGACACTTGATGTTGAAAAACTTCTCCATGCCGATGTCTGCTCCAAATCCTGCCTCAGTCACTAATGGAAGGAAAACAATAACACTATAAATAAGTACAATAAGTTTGCATTTATATCAAATTAGTATGCAAAAGAAATGTACTTGTGGTTTACGTTAAATACAAACAACATTTTTTTATATTTACATTGGCTAATTTACTCTAAAAATATTTTCCACCCAATACTCTAACTGTCACATTTAACGTCACTATCAGCATCTGTGGCCATTTCAGAGACACACACAAGATTATCCAAAGACTAGACATATATAACCTCAAATCAATGCCAATGAAGAGTAATTAATTAGCCTGACATGCATTTCGTTCAACTGTGGGAGGAAACCGGAGTACCCGGAGTAAACCCTCACAGAAAGGACCCAGGCTGCTCCATGGGACCAGGACCTTCTTGATGTGAGACAGCGATGCTACCCACCAAGCCACCGTGCTACACAATTGTGACAAACTTGCAGTAACAGTATATGAAAGAACTATACAGAGACCTGGAAAGTGTAGTTAAACTGTTCCTCCATCTGAAATAGGATTGGGTATTCAATTCCAACATGGTAATAAAGTGTCAAATGTTTATGTATAGAGAATATCTATTTTTCTATATCACAACTTCAAAAGTAAGCATTTTTACGTTACGCTTTCTTTCCATTTAAACAAGTTATAAGTAACAAGCTTATCATGGCCTAAATGAAATATGTTAGTAGGAACTGATAAGTATAAGCAAAAGGCTTATTTTTTAACAGGTACCCAATCTCGGAATTGTAGAACCAGTTACTACTGGGTTTTGAAACCCAAACCTAATAACACGTTGCCATTGTTCTCATCTGACAAAATTGGTGCTATTACTAAGGGCAGGGGAAGCGTAACAAGGTATTAAAAGGTATTACTAGTTTTCTTCACTGGTCAGCTTAAAGTTTTAAATGCAGTATTTTGTGCAGCATGTCAAAAGAGAAAAGAGCAAATCCTTGGGGTTTTTCACACGTACCTACAAATCCTTCAGGGCCCACCAGTTTCAGAGCAATTTTATCAGCCAAGATAGAGGAGTTCCCATGGGCAATGTTTGCAAAGGGGCCAGCATGAACAAACACAGGGTTTCCCTAGAACAGCAAAAACATGATCCACTGGTGTCAGACATAACATATTACGGTGTTACAATAACGTTTTACTCATAATTCGATTTTGATCACAATTACATATTTCACATTCAATATGACACCACATAAACATTTTCTTCTATACATTTTTAAACAAAAACTGCCGTTACATTTTTAGAAACGTTTAAAATTGTAACTTTTCTATAAGTTTGTGGTGTTTGTTTTATTATTCAGGTACTCTTTGGTGATTACATTATGTACCGCAAATTTCAATGTTTAATTATGGTTTCATGCTTACCTGCAATTGTATTAGGGTGGGAGGGAGGGTTTGTTGTTGTTTCTCTCTTTTGTCATGGCCTTTTGTTTTCTTTTTTTACTTACCCCTGCGTGTTTGTTTTATTGTTATATATTAAGACTATATTTGTATTTTGTGATATAACTGTATATTTTCAATAAATAGAGGTGTTATAAAAATAATAATTAAAAACTGTACTTGTCTTGTTTAAAAATGTATCTCATGTTCCCTGCATTTAAAAGACAATAGTTTGTTTGTTTGTGTTTTACGCTATTTCAGCACATTTAGGCTATTTCATGGCGGTAAAAGGCAATAGAAGGACTGGTGTGTGTGTGTGTGTGTGTGTGTGTGTGTGTGTGTGAGTGAGAAAGAGAATGACATGACTGCAATCTCTGGTGTTAAAAAAATAAGAACGTTGGGTTTTAGCATTTTTGCATCACAATGCATTGTGTCACTATGTATCATTACACTCCAACATATTATAAGCAAGAAAATAAAGCACATGAAGGTGTCTGTAAGAAACAAACAAACAAGCTGTATCTAAATCTCTAGCTAATAGCTATACAACCCTATGTAATTACTTACTTAACACCATCATATGATACTGATAATACGTATCAGTATATCAGTATATCAGTATGATTATCATACTGATAATCAAGATGTTTTGCTACATAGTAAATAGACAAATCAGAAATATGACACCAAACAGTGTGTGTTTAATAACTGAACATGCACTGTATTTGATGATTCAGTGACTGTATCATACCTCTACAGGATCTGGACAAAATACACCAAATATATTGTTTAATTAAAATATTTAATTACATTTGTTCAAGGCATGCTTCAGAGGTACAGGTATGTTTCACAAAGCCAAATATGCCATTGGCAAACTAAATTTGTTTTTCGCCATATCTGTGATTTCTTTATTTGCTACGAAGTGTAAAAGCTAGCTGGATCCCCCCAAAAAAGCGATGCTGCCAGTAGTGTTTCTGGAAATGTTCTCTTACCTCTAGTGTCTGCATAAGGTTAGGTTTGATGGCATCTCTCATTAGCACAGTCAGTGCACCACAGACTCCCTGAAAAAAGGCAAATTACCAGATACTGTTACGCACAAGCAAACACACAATGCATATATAAACAATATATTATAGCCCTAACATTAAAACCTGTACAGATTTTATACCACACAAACTGAAAAATCTGTAAATTAACTCGTGCTTTTTCAGTTAAAGTATACGGACATTAAACATGAAGACATTGTGCAAAGTCTGTGTACAATTATAGATATGTTTTTTTGATTGGTCTTTTAAGATAATGTATGTAATTAAATGTAAAAAGTGCTATATAGATAAAAATGTAATTGAATAGAATTTTTTTAGTAAATGTAAATACCATCACAAAGTCATAAAAATGTAAGTATATATAAAACAGCCTTTTTGGTTGTTAAACAATTGAATTAATCTGGCTTATATCCATTAGTCTATGGTTCATATAAACTGCAGACTATAAATGAATAATAATGAGTAATACATTTTTATGGCTTCAAATTCCTCCCTAACAAACACACAGCAAGGATCACAATCATTGTGTTGTATGGAAACTGTAAGCTACACAACTGACCAGATCTTCTGTTGTGATAGGCTCGCCGCTCAGACTTGTTGCCACAACCATTCTGGAAAGCCTCTGCCTCATGTCCTCCAGACTGCTGGTGAGGGCCAGTACAGCCATGATCTCACTAGCCACAGTGATGTCAAACTGAGCCTACAAACCACACAAGTAACCTTTAGGTCAAACATTCACAAAAATATCTGAACTGAATCAATATCTATGATGCTCACAGTTCTGGTATAGCCTTTCTCAGTCGGAGACTGGCCAATAGTGATCTTTCTCAAAAAACGATCATTTGTGTCCAACACTGCATAAAAAAACCAACACCCATAACATGATTTCAGCATAGTTTGTATGAGAGACAAGCTTGGCATTTTTTTACAGCCAGTAGTATCAGGTTTGAGATGCTTGCATACCTCTTTGCCAGGTAACCGATTCAGAATTGATGTTCAGCCTGGCAAAGTGAGTGATCTCTTCATCTGTCAGTGCAGATGGATCAGTCTTCGCAATTCCCAGTTTCTGTGTTTACGGTACAGTCATTATTTAAAAAAACAAAAACATATAGACAAAGTATTGGTGACATAAATCAAAAAGACTACATATATAATAAGGGTTTCCACACACAGGTATTAAATGCCTGGTGCATGGTTTTATAATCCACTCAGAACAGGAGAAGTGGATCTGATCTGAATTGAACGTCTTATAACTTGATAAAGTCGCCAACCAATGGCAACCTACAGTCAATATGTCATTCTTTTTAGCATGTAACTTTCTTACAAGAACTATATATCCTCAGCTTTAAAACTTCTTATGTGGGTCTTTAGACCTTTTATTGGTGGATTCCTGTGCCCTTACAGAAAATAAATAGTTTTTTTTACAGAAAATTCTAGAACCGTAAAGTTTGGTTTATCACTGTAGATTGTGTGTAGAAGCTTTTTTAAAAAGTTTCATTGACATTATAAAGGACTGTTAGTAACTAAAAGCAGTTTAAAAGTGATTGCAATAAAATCGTTTTGGAAATAGGCCTTCATTACATTAGGCCGACGATCATATTTAAAGAATACAAAAAAAATAAATGTATTTAATTAATTTATTTTATTTTATTGCATGTTTAATACATTTTATTTTTAAATACAAAATTATTTTTATTTCTTCCTCCTTCCTTATATTGATTCCACATAGTTCTTGGAATGTTTATTTTTGAAAAAGATTTGTGCTGAAGAAGTGCTGAAAATATTTATTTTTATTATTTTCCTCCCTCCTCAGTAGATTCTTAAATGGGGACGTCCGAGGAGGAAGCAATTTAAAAAGTTTGGCCTTATGGGTAGTGAATCTTTTGGTACATTACTACCATAAAATGATTCCAGTGTTTTTTACAAGTACAAATCATTCGCCTTTTGGCTCACTCAAAAAAATTCTGGATGAACAACTTTTTATTAAGAGTGTAAAATAAAGACCATGTATGACATACAATTGTACATTTTATGAATTTGTTAATTTACTACTTAATATTTGTCTGAGCTTCTGTGGATTGATGGTAAGAGCTACCCTGCAGGAAACAGCAGTACCTAAGGACCTGGCATACATGGATGAGACAAATCAAACATTTATCAAACTGTACTGCATTTTAGGCTCTATTGTGGAAACGTTAATTAATACACTATGATGAACTTTCAAGCTGTGACAAGCATAGTGTCAGCCAGGAATTTCTGTTTAAAAAACTTAATTATACAAGAAATAAATAAAAATAAAACTTCTAATCATAACGGACATTTTCTTACCTTCAGTCTGTTGATCTGAACAGGGGAAAACCTTCTCTGGTCTCCACTCAGAGGCACGAGTCGGTTAAAAAGTGCCTAAATGGATTTTTAAAAACAGCCAAAATTAGACATCAGTTATCATAATACTACGGCCATTATTTCATAAAATGTCATCATGACATACCTTATCAGACTGAGTTGCTTCGTGGAATATACGAGCATCAATGGCAGCAGCCACCAGGTTGTTGGCAGCGGTGATGGCATGGATATCACCAGTGAGATGAAGATTAAACTGATTTCAACAAAAATACACCAGGTCATAATGTATTTATCATTTTAACTCAACTTGTACTTTTTTCTCAAATGGGTACCTCTTCCATGGGAATAACTTGAGAATAGCCACCCCCTGCAGCGCCCCCTAGCAGGAAAAAACACAAACAATAAAACACTACCAATGTTTGTCTGTGCATCTAATTTTAAGCTGTTATAGACAACGTACGATGTAACAACTAGTTTTATATTTTTAACACTCAAAAATCTAAAATATTGTGTATATTGGTCACATCGGCACCAAGAAGTCAAACTTGAACAGTGAAGCCACACCTTCCATATTAGTAATTGTTCTGTTACTGGAGTTAATGGATATATGTTACTTCTGCCCTGTGTGGACTATAAGGACTAGCTTTGGGTCAAATTAAGGATCAGCCATCCAAAGAACATTCAGCTTTGTAAAAATCATGTACTCACATTTATCAGCACTTTAACGTGAGACCAAATTCTGCAAATGCAAATTCTTACCTTTGATGCCAAACGTGGGGCCTTGAGATGGCTGTCGTACACAGGCAAACACATTTCGGTTGAGGTGAGCACCAAGTGCCTGCACTAATCCTATGGTAGTCGTGCTCTTTCCCTCACCAAGTGGTGTGGGAGTGATTCTGCAAAAGTAAAATGCACTCCAACTTAGAGGGGTGACTGGCATTACAGAATTTCACCATAACATTTCTCACATAGTGCAAGAGTACATAGTGCATAAACACTTAGTCAATTAAAAGCACACTACATACCCAGTAACAACTACGTATTTGCCATCTGGCTGAGAGCACAGTCGATTAAGCGTTTCCAGTTGAACTTTGGCCTTAGTCTTGCCATAAAGCTCGACCTCGTCTGTCAGGAGGCCGATTTCTCTTGCCAGGCGGTCAATAGTTTTAGGCATACACGAGCGAGAAATTACGATATCACTATTGTATCGTATCGTATATGTGAGCAAGAGACAGAAAAAAGGAAAGAAATTAAGACAGACAGAGAGAGAGGCTTTTACAACAAATTATAGTCAGACAAAACATATCAAACACTAATATTAAGGTAAACCAACAACCCCCTATGTACTTATCTAATAAAAACTGTGCAGCTCACACTAGACTGGGACAATAACAAATGTAAAACAATAAAAAATAAAAATAAATCAGTGGAATAACCATAAATTATATCATTATGGACACTCAATTCTAACGTATGTCTGGGCTTTTATAGTGACAAAGTTGGACTAATTTACAATATTACATTAATTTTATTACTCCAAACGCCTGCGTTTTAACCATGCTTTCTTTAATCATATTTAATTCATATATTTAATTATACATACGAGTACCAAACAAATGAGAATGGTCTACAATTAGCTCTGGGTAATTTGCCATTTGGAACAAATTTTGACTAACAATATATTTAGGTACAAAACTAAAGTATACTGCTTAACCAATTAAGTCATTTTTCAGATTTTTATCATTGGTTCAGTCAAAGTATCTACATGCTGTACGCTTTTTTCAGCGCCTACAAAATGTGTAGAATGTTTTCAGTACAGACTATTTTAAAAGTTGGAACAAGAAATTGTTCATGGCATGCATGGCTGCCCACTGTGAATAAATGCATGATTAGTACAAGGTGGACTTTTTAAAACTGATTCTCTCCTCTTGAAGCCATGCTCATAGCTAAAATTCTTAAACAGCTAGCAAGAAAGAGTTCATTTTTAGGGCCAAAATTATTTCAGTTTGAACTGCTCTTTATTATACAGATTAACACAGTTGTTTATTATTACCTTTATATTCAGTTTTAAGCGAAAGATAAAGCTGATAATTATTAAGTTTATCTGTCGCACTCTTGTCAGCTGAAACTGCCACAGAGAACATGCATTTGTGTTCATTCAGAGACATTAAACGAAAACCAGGACCAAAACAAATATTGCAGTTGGTGTGTATTAAGATTTAAAAACTGAGATATGATATCAGTATAAATAGTGCAGGTGGATGCATGGTGTTTTTCTCCATCTTCTTCTAATCTCTGATCAATGGTCGATGCGTTATTGCAAGGTGATGACACTAGAATTGGGAAGAGTACGTTCAGCTGGTTCTTAGCATATGTAATTCTAGAATATTCTATATTCTATATACTTTCTTACGTTTAAGCCACTCTGAGAAACTGAGTCTGAGCTTTTAAGTTATATCCTTCTCACTAGGTGTACACCTGCATTTTCTTCTGGCAGGTTCATTAAAGCTTTGGTTGTTGATTAATGACTTAGGAAATTTGGCATGTGTGCTACCTCTTATGTATAACCCAGTGAAACAGGAAGTCATACATAGCCTCATCAAAACTGAAACAAACATTTTATTCACAATAATTCTAGGGATGACAACTGGCAAATGGTTTTGTTTAAATATACTGCTCCCAAAAAATAAGGGATATTGCAAAACGAAATATCCCCAAAATTTTTATGAGCAGTGTATTATAATTTACATTGGTCATTTTTAGAATACATTTATTTAAATTAAACATTAGGATTTCTTTTGTATTTCCTGTGTGAGACTAAACTAATTAACCACAAAGACAACTTTTCACATGCTAATATTCCCAGTTTTATCATAAGTGACAATAATTCATTTAACAAGTTTGACACTTTTAAACATCATGTCATAAAGAATTAAGCATTTTCTGAGATGATAGTATAATAGTATGAATATAGACCATGTTAGTTTATCAACAGCTAAATTATGTGAAAATGTCAAGAACGAGTCAAACCTTGGAACAGGTCTCTGTAGGTTCAGCTTAGGATAAGAGATGGTCCATTTGCCAGGTTGGTGTGCTTCCAGAAACCGCTTAGCACTCAGTACTGTATTCTGTTAAAAACAACATTACAGAGATTAAATTAAAAGATTGTTTAGCATATGCTAAAATACAATAATGAGAGCATTAATTGTACGACCTTCCTCAAATAAAACACACCTGCATAAGCATGGCAACAGTCATAGGACCAACTCCGCCTGGCACAGGTGTGATAAATCCTGCTTGCTCCTTCGCACTGGCAAAGTGAACATCGCCCACTACACGCTTGCCACTTGACTTGGTGCTGTCTGTTTAGAGATTGAAACAGATATTATTAAGAAGTATACACAACTGCAAAGTTATTAGTATTCTAAGAACTCATTGTAGTTCTGCAGTACTACATGAAGTTATAAACTGTGCCTTGGAGTGCAGGGGGAAAAAATGACAACACACAGTCACACTCAAGATGGACAAAAAGAAACCATGCTGACCTGAAACATGATTGATGCCACAGTCAATGACTACAGCACCCTTCTTTATCCACTCGCCTTTCACCAACTCTGCTTTCCCAATACCAGTCACCAAGATATCTGCCTTTCCCACCTGTGAAAAGATTCATGCATTTTATTCACAGCTATAGCAAAACATTACTATATTTTTGCTATTCTGTACTATTAAACTATGTGAGATTAAGGCTAATTCATTAAAAGAAATGGCCATTCTCAAACATTCATTCATTCATTCATTTTCTCATACACTTAGTCCTTGGTCAGGGTTGTGGGAAAGCCAGTGCAAGGCAGAAATAACCCTAGACAGGGCATTAATCCCTCATGGTACATATGCTGTCTACATAGATTAGAGGAGGTCTCATTTTTAAATAATAAGAAAAAATATTTTATGTTAGCAGTGTACGTACACGTACACGTACACACACACACACACACACACACACACAAACAGAAACACACACGCAAACAGAAACACACACTCAAACAGAAACACACACTCAAACAGAAACACACACTCAAACAGAAACACACACATGATAATGGCACTTTAGAGACATTTAGTAAGGACATGCATGTCCTGTGCAAGCAATTCAGAGTAAACATGAACACAGGGAGGATATGAAGACTCCATACAGGACCCAATATGTCAAAAACCCAGAACCTTCTTGCTGTGAGGCTACGGTGCTACCCACTGAGCCACCACGCCACCCTACTCTCAATCATGCTGATGCACACGTGACTCAAGTTCAAACTGAGCACCATGGTGAAGAAAGGTGACTTAAGAATTAAGGGGGGGGGGGAACAAACTTAACACAATGTACACTTGATCTACAAATATATAATAAAACAATGCATTCAGATTACCTCAGCTGCCAGGTCTGCGGTTTTTGAGTGACAAGTAGTAACGGTGGCATGATTCCAGAGGAGAAGGTCATACATAGGTGCCCCTACAATCTTACTGCGTCCAACCACAACTGCTCTTTTTCCAGCCACGGATACACCTGGAGAAATGTTTCGAAAATCATTTGAAAATCTTGAATTTGCTCTAAAATATTTCTGAGAGCTGATCTGAAATAGCGAAGTGTCATAAAGGTACTGTATTGTAGTAAATGTTTTCATATTGTGTTTTAATTAACATTACTACTTAAAACAAGACACTACGGGCAAAGTAAGTCCTCTAAACTGCTCCGTGTCCTGTCCAATGACCTTTTTCACTAAATGTAATGGGGCTGTTAAATGTTATATACCTATATGTTCAATTAGCAGTCTTATTTCACTATCAGAGATGGTACCAAACATTGTAGTTGGTGTGTATTCAAGATTTAAAAACTGAGACATCAGTATAAAGAGTGTGAGTGGATGCAGAGTGTTTTTCTCCTTCTTCTTCTAATCTCTGATTAATGGTATTGCAAGGTAATTCCACTAGAATTGGGAAGAGTACGTTCAGCTGGTTCTTAGCATATGTGTTATAGCCAGTGCTGAGTCATTCTCAAATACTCAAAATACTTATTTATGTTTAAGCCACTCTGAGAAATACTGAGCTTTTAAGTATATAGTTCCCACTAGGTGTACGCCTGCATTTTCTTCTGGCAGGTTCATTAAAGATTTGGTTGTTGATCAATGATTTAGGAAATTTGGCATCTGTGCCACCTCTTATGTATAACTCAGTGTTTGTACTGCAAAATAAAATAGCCCCTAAATTTTAGGAGCAGTGTATTAGAATTTACTTTTACATTTACATTGGTGACAATAATTCATTTAACAAGTTTTAACCTTTTAAACATCATGTCATAAAGAATTAAGCATTTTCTGAGATAATAGTATAATATTTTGCTCCAGGAAAACATAATGGGGCTGTTAAATGTTATATAGCTGTATGTTTAATTAGCAGTCTTATTTCACTATCAGAGATGGTACAAGACATGCCCACCTTTATCTTATATCAAAGTAATAAAGCAACTGAGAATGGAAAGTTTATGCAGCTAACTTGTTACTAACCTGTCTGTTTAATGAGCTCCATACAGCCATTAGGAGTGCAGGGGATGAAACAGTCTCCAAGGTCACCACGGGCCAGCTTCCCTGCATTTATGCTAGTCAACCTAAGAAAACAAAACAAAACAAAGGAAAGGAAAGAAAGCATGACTATCATTTTCTTTTGACACAGTATAATTTTACCCCTTGTCTCATTTGGTGATCTAGGCATTCCAGATCAATTCTTACTTAATCTTAAATCACTGAAGATGTAGAAATAGCAAACTTCACTTTGTTTACCCGTCAACATCCTTTTCTGGAGCCACAGCGTTGGTGACTTTCTCAGTGTCAATGCAGTGAATGGAGTCGAGTGGTAGCTGCACTATGAGCCCATGCAAGCTTGAATCCTCATTGATTGTTGCAATGCGCTGCAGAACCTGTGATGGAAGTTACCTAACATTTTACACAGAGATATTGCATACAAAATATATTCTAAAATACACAACTATTTATTAATATACGTCATCTATGATGGATTGGCACCCTGTCATGGGTTGTTCTTGCCAGCTTGACACCGGTCGTCCCACTAACCTGACCAGGGTTAAGCAGGTAAGACAAGGAATGAATGAATAAAGTAATCATGGATAATGTGTAATAAAAATGTTAAACTATTTTTTTTTATTTTCTTTTCATTCTTGTATGAGAGAAAACAAACAAAAAAAAAAATAACTTTATTTGCTCTTGTCATTGGCCACTCACGGTTTTGTTCTCGACTCGGACTCGGCTATTAAAACTAGAAGTCTTGACTCAGACTTAATGTGTCCTGGTCTTAGTCTTGACCACAACATTAGTGTTAGTTTTGTTGGATGAACAAGAAGCTAAAGGTTCAGCTAAAAAAGCTGAACGTCCTACAAGTGTGGCGGGTTCCTAACTTTTGCCAGGGATAGTATTCACTTCATCCGTTGGTCATCTTGTTATTGTTGTATCGATATACAGTATATCCTTGAGTTTTACGTACCTCCTCTTCAGTAGCAGTCTGTGGAAGCCTTATATGTAAAGCATTAATTCCGATCTAAAACCAACAAGAAAGGTTATTCTGGAAGAGATGGCATGTAAAATACTCCAGATGTATCATATTACAGAGGCAAACATTTCTGATATAGCCTGGATCGGTATTTACTGTCTGTGCAACTCTTTACCTCAGCAGCAGCTTTCAGCTTCATGCTGATGTACAGGTTGGAGTCATCTCTGTTTCCCACCTGCAATGCAGATTATTAGTGATCAGGGTTCTATTTCAAATGGACTAGTTAGTATATGTTCTAGCATTACAGAGGACGTAGATGCAGTAGCTGCATCTAAAAAAAATAGAAAAGTCTATGCACAACATATCGAGCTAGTGGTGCCACCTCGTGGCACAAACTATATAACAAAAAAAAAAATAAAACTGGATAAGTCTAGTATTTTCCAGTCTGAATGAACATCCCAGAAATCTGTAATTAGAATATGTCATCAGTTAGAATATATCATCAATACGTTTTACAAATATACTTACATTTACGGCATTTATCAGACGCCCTTATCCAGAGGTGGGATTTGAACCCTGGGATTTGAACCCTGAACTATCAGGTCTACAGTCCAGTACATTAACTGCTAGGCTACCACAGTCCCACAAATAAATTTCACAAGCTATACCATTTCCCCCTTTCGTTTACATTTATGGCATTTAGCAGGCACCCTTATCAAGCGACATACAATTTACATACAAGCAAAATACATTCTTCCAATTCAAGTAGTGGTGGGTAAGAGCCTTGCTTAATGAGCTTTGCAGAGGTGGGATTTGAACCCTGGACCATCAGGTCCACAGTCCAGCACCTTAACCACCAGGTCCTCGTCGCAGAGTTGTCGAATCAAATGATAGAGACCAAGACATACCAAACAATTACTTAAATTGAAGCTTAAAACTGTGAAAAGAAAAAAGGTGGAATCTGCCGCAATATCTGGTTACTGGTGTACTGTTTGTTCACATTTAAGAAGTATATCGACCCTTACAACCTGGCAAGAAGAAGTTGTTGAAATTCAATGAAACTTTGTTAGTGAATGTAATGATGATATATTTAAGTAGGGGTGCAACCACACACTCTGCTCACAATTCGATTAACGATACTGGGTCCATGATTAAATACAATGAACATTTTCTTGTACATGTTTAACAATAACACTTTAGCCACTTGCAGTTCAAAAACATGACTAGAAACATTAGGATTAAAAGTGTAAACAAAACGCCCAATTTTATTAGTGCAATAGATCTGTACAATGTTTTGTAAATGTAATATTTGTTTCTAAGGTACAAAGTCTGTGTTTGATTGACTTAATCTGTCTGTGTGACGGTCTTGTTCTGATTTTGTGTAGATCGGCACTGCTCTGGAGCAGCAGATGTCATTGTACAATGACATGACATACAACATTAATTCTCTTATCTTATTGTAGTGGCACCATATCTTACTTATCCAGGTAAAAACATGCCTTTTAATTTGTAAAGCCTAACAAATCAAAATAATGTGTACTTTACTTGTATTAAAATGAAAACAAAAATGAACTGCAATAGACCCCTGCAATTCAAAGAAATTAGGTGTCGCACCGCGTCTGTTAGCATGACTGCGCCATCTGGTGTTCAAAAATGTAACTGCAGATGGTGGAAAAATCAGGAAAGCATAATCCAGTTACACAGACAATGCACCCTGCCATTTTTGCATTGCAATCATTGCGATCATTGAACTGTTAGTTTCTCTCGTATCACTAATATGGGTCCTCATGACAAAAGTAGTTGGGACACCATGTCGCTCCACAGCAAGGGAAGGATTAAATCACTCACCATGAGATTCTACACTCAAACCAGACTGCCGCTGGTTCCCAAACAGAATCTGAATTAATCCCTAAAGATTCAGTAGGTATCATAGGTTTCTCATTGACAACACCAGGGCGACAGTGGCTGGCTTTCAATGTCAGGGACAACAGCCCTCTCAAAAGTAAAGTACGGTGTCCCTCAAGGGACTGTGCTTGGTCCACTATTATTACCCCTGTACATGCAACCTTTAGGTTCAATTACTCGTAAGCATGGTATTAGTTTTTACTGCTATGCAGATGATACACAGCTGTACATATCAGCTGATCCAAATGATAACCAAACAATGAGTAAAATAGAGAATTGTGTCAACGAAAATCCAAAATTGGATGTCGTTTAATTTCCTTTTACTTAACTCAGATAAAACTGAGGTTTTATTAGTCGGACCCAAGACCAATGAAAGACCAGCTGGCTGCATCTATTCTAAACCTGGACGGCTGTTCAGTAAAGTCAAGTCCAACTGTAAAAAACTTAGGTGTTACATTTGATTCAGATCTCTCCCTTGACGTGCACATTAACAACATCACAGAAATTGCTTTCTTTCAGTTACGTAACATTGCTAAACTTAGAAATATCCTTTCCTTTCAGGATGCTGAAAAACTAGTTCATGCATTTATAACCTCAAGACTGGATTACTGTAATGCTGGATTTTCCAGTAAATCCCTAAATAAACTTCAACTAGTGCAGAATGCAGCAGCTCGAGTGCTAACTAGAACTAAAAAATGTGATCTTATCAGTCCTGTTCTGTCGTCTCTACACTGGTTACAGTATAACAGTTAAATTCCGCATTGATTATAAAATACTTCTTGTAACATATAAAGCTCTACATGGTCTGGCCCCACATTATCTG
>JAUZST010004361.1:0-16370 GCA_034779995.1 Parotocinclus haroldoi | reverse complement strand
TGTGTGTGTGTGTGTGTATGTATGTGTGTGTGTGTGTGTGTGTGTGTGTATGTATGTATGTTTGTGTATATATGTATGTTTATGTGTATGTTTGTGTTTATATGTATGTATGTATATATGTGTGTGTATGTGTGTGTATATATAATTGTGGATTTACTTGTATTTACAATATAAATTATAAATTAGATAACTTTCAAAATGTAAAACGCGCTCACTGGAAAAACTAATGGATAGAAAATTACTTGCATTACGTACATGGACACTGGACATATAAACAATGAGGTGGTATTGATGATCGGTGTGTACAGCAGGGATTGACCACTGACTGTAACATCAAGGTGTATCTAATGAACTGAACTGTGCGAGTGTGTTGGAGTAAATATGCCTCTCTGGCTTTATTGTTCTGCCCTGGTTATTGATGGCTTGTTGAAACTGAGACAGAACTGCACCACTTTTCTATATGAGTGCACAACACCCCAATCAATAGGCTGTGTAGAGTCAAACAGAACAAGCCTTGGGGTGCAAATCCACATTTGCCAGCGTAAAATGCATTAGCCTGTGAAATGAGGTTTTTTTTTTTTTTTTTTTTTAAGCATTTCTGTGTTGTTGTTCATCTCATTATGTTCCGAACAGGGCGCGTATTTAAGAGCAATATGTTAGTAGTACTGAAAACACGGCTAAAGAGTGGTGCGTGTGCATGTGTGATCCAGCACTTTGGAATTTTGTCCCAGAGGAGCTGAAAGCTATTCACTTATTAATTATTGTCAAAATGCTTTTATACAATGGTTATGAGTAAGCGAGAGTCTGTGCATGAGTCAGGCCCTGATGGTGTTGTCTTTACAGATGCTGATTTAGTTACATGCTCTAGTCAGGATCGCGTCTATTAAGTGACCAAAACGGCATCAATTCAGGCATTTTCCTTAATGTGGATGGGGGGTACGTTTGCAAAAAATAGGGTAAGGGGTGAAGCACAAAGACTTATCGAGTCTGGAATTCATGTTGATGATCGTGTGGGTGAATAAACTGGGCAGGTGCAGTTGACACCCAAGTTGATGCAGTTGTTTAATAAAATTAAGTCTGTGGTGGCCCAGGGACTGGGTCGTTGACTGAAATGGACGTTGACCGGATGCTGCCATAGTTAGAATATTTTTGTGCTACTGTAATGTAAGTATAAAGGGTGTGTTTACAAGAAAACCGCGTGCAAACGATACACAAATGCGTTAGAAATACTGTTAAAAACACAAGGGGAACTCTAACATCTAAATTGTTCTGTGTAGCAGTCCTTCCAAGAAATACGCAACACTGTGGTTCTTCATTTACCGATGGATTTGCACCTACTGCGCTACAGACTCAACAAATCGACCCTTGATATGTTCAAATACAAGACAATATAGAGAACAAGTATATACTGGCGATGCACAGTCGCATATAAACATACATTAACATACCTCGCTGACTGCACGTAACCAAGAGAGAATGAGTCCACTTTAGGTGACACTGGCCTCCAGAACAAACAATGCAGTATCACCTTTTAAAACACTTTAAACCTTTAAGCAGAATACAAACTGCTCCATTTCACGTTTTTACTTGGCAACCCCTATGTGTCTGGGCACAACACAGCCCGTAATGTAGTTCCTACATAATTAATGCAAAGTAAATCAATATTTAAGGAAATAAATACAAAAATGAGGGAGCATTTCTTAATGAATATGAATAGGATCCCAGAAGAACGGCTGGACAATCTAATCCTGTCCATGTCCCACCGCTCTGTGTGTTTTGGCAGTCTTGGGTGACCACCCTACACCTACACCCTACTGAACAGTCAATGTGGAGGCACTCGTCCAGTTTAACATGCTTCTGTTCACCCCCATGAACATATCACGTACTACTTAATCACCATAATGGAGTTTAAATCTCATTTGTCTAAACGAACAACTTTCTTTGACTTTCATTTGCTTTTCTGTTGATGTAGTTTAAAGAAGTAAAATGTTCTTTATATATTTCGCTTTATATTCATTTCGGAATATCCCCTCATTTTGTGAGCAGTGTATATGATATGTTATCTGTGGTTACCAACATTGAGTAACAGCAAGAAGCGACCTGGATTCTTTTCGTGTGGAGTTTGCTTGTCCTCCCTGTGTTGTGTGGGTTTACTCTGGGTAGTCTGGTTTTCTGGTACAGTCCAAAAACGTTAGCTTAACTTGCACCAGGAGAGACGCGGAGAGGGAGAGGGACAGGGAGAGACAGGGAAAGGGACGGGAAGAGGGACAGACTGAGAGATACTGATGTTGCATACTTTTATTTATTTTTTTTTAAATCATGATTTGTTATAATTGTTAAGACCTCAGTCGTTAAAGCAGACTGACCTTGACGGGAAGGTCGTTAAACAGCACTTACCTGGAATACAAAAATGTGGACGTCAAGCAAGTTATCAATGATGCTTAATTCTAGCGGCTGCATGTTCTGTATATTCCTGAACTAAGATTCCAATGCTTGCATGTAACTGAATGACGATTTCAAAACGATGGATGAAACTCATCCAGCCAGTGAAGGTGAAGTGTGTAGACTTTCTCTTCCTGCCTTCGGCCTTTTATGTAGTCACAGGCTGACTCATTGAGTTTCTGTGCCTTTCGTATATAACCCCGGAGTGCAAGTTCACACCATGTTCCTCCAGTCAGCGAAGAGTGCTTCTGCTTGTCATACTGCCAGCTGGCGGCGGAGTTTGCCGTCACTCAGCAGTGTAGTTGACCGAAGCGGTGAATTGATCTTTGCTCACCGCTCAGAGCTACAGGTCCAATTTTCTCCTAATCTGAGCGAGTGTCATTTGTCACGCAAGACGACTTTCAGTTTCACTGTGGAATTTAGCTATGGAACTGCTATTAAATCTAATACCTTTTTTAGGTAGAAATCCGTGAACATTTGCCTCGTTACATTTTTGCAGTTGACGGCATAAAAGGCTTCTGTTTACCCAAATGATATGGCTGATGCCATTACTGACTGACTGTGGATGGAGAAGGTGGAGTTGTAATTTTCTTTCTATCACATGTTGAACAGGTGCCTGCTGAATTACTGCCACTTGGCATATCGGTTTTCATTCAATATTTTCCCTTAAGGACCTAAAGTAATGCGCTGTGAAATCCACTTTATTGTTTCCCAAATGCAGCACGGGGGCTCGGTGGGTAGCAGCGCTGCCTCACAGCAAGAAGGTCCAGGGTTCAATCTCAGGGTGGAGCGGCCTGGGTCTGCATGGGTTTACTCTGGGTACTTCAGTTTCCTCCCACAGTCCAAACGCGTGTGTTATGTTAATTGCTATCTCTAATGTGGCCCTTAGTTATGACCGTGTACATGACCGTGTACATGACCGTGTACATGACCGTGTACATGACCGTGTACATGACCGTGTACATGACCGTGTATGTGAAGTGGCCCTTAGTTTGTGACTGTGTGTGTGCGCGCCCAACGATGGATTGGCAATTCATCTAGGGTTGTTCCTGATTATCCAAAGAGGGATGCAGGATAGGAGGGTAGGAGGTGATGGAAAAGAAACTGACGTACATTCGGCTGGAGGTATTATTACCCCTGTGTGGTACCCACTCTCGCGGAGCATTAATAAACGATGCTTGAAGGAGTATAAAATGGCCTTTGACAGCCTCAACATATGTCGCTGTACAAGAGCAACAAGGGCAGCTGGTACTCATTTTTGTGAGCAGAGTATTTCTATGAACAATTGACTAATTTTTCGTGTACTGCTACTTCATAGTTACAGCTGCATATGTTGAGGCTGTCAGAGGCTATTTTATACTCCTTCAAGCATCGTTTATTAATGCTGCGTGAGAGTGGGTTGAGTGATGTGGAAATACGCTGATGAAGTTTGGTCTACACCTCTGTGTGTGGGCTGCTGATAAGCTTGGTTGCCGTATGTGTGTTTTTGGATTTGGTTGGTTGTGGTCAGGCCATATAAAGACATCGCAGTATGTCGGCACAATCATAGACTTCCGTTTGAAATGAGCGGAGCTTTAAAACCGTGCTACGTTTCATTTATTTTCACGTTTTGGAAATGTTTAATATGTTTAAGAGTGGCAGGTAACGAACCAAAGACGTCGACACAGGGCTCTCGACTTATTTTTACCACCGAGCATGCTAATGCTTCTTACATGCTTGATTTGGTCGCACCCAATCACAATGTGTGTTTTGATGAATCACTTTCTTGTGTGCTGTTGTACTTTAACCATGACAGGAATCTACGGTAAACTTTTTACCCTAACTGATCTTTTGAAAATACGTTTAAAAAAAAAACTTTATTCCTCCAAATTTAGGTGTGGATAAAATTTTTGTTCAGTAAAAAACTGGAAATTATCCAACTTTCATCCAGCGTTCATTGCACATATCAAAAGTAAGTACAGTTTCTGAGCCGTTATTATTAAAAACAAATCGCGAATAAGTGATTAAAACACAAAATTTAAACATAAGCCACTATGCATTATAAAAGCTCATTTGCAATCATCAAAATGCCTTTTATTATCTAAAGTAGGTTGCATCTATGATTTTTTTTCACCTATTTAATTGCAGGATTTTGCAGAAGAATTAAACATAAAATAAAATACAGTCATTTGAATGTGTTAAATATGTATGTCATTTTGTAAACGTATTTTTTAAAATGTCAAATTCACGTAATAACACCCAGATTGCTAGCTTTAGGCAGCTGATTTAGGTCCAGTTACCTCTTATTAAACCACAGATCTCATACAGAATTGTTTAAATTTTCTCTCATGTTTGTCCTTCTATTAGTTAGTTACATTTTCTCTGTTCCAACGCATCTCTGGAAAAATTTGCACGTTATCATGGTGGTCTCCAAAAACTAAAGACTAAAGACTAAAATTCAGACCCCTTACACTAGGCTGGCATGTGAGAAATGGTGTTGTAATGGTGTGAAATTGTAGTGCTTGTGTACGCTGATTAAAATAATAATAATGATAATCATAATAAGGAGAAGAAGTTAAACTTCTCTACTGATTGTGGACTTTTGATTGTTGGGTCATGTTCAGTCCAACAGTGACACTGAAGTGTTTGAAAACTCCAGCAGCACTGTCGTCGACAACTGACACCTGAAGTTTGTCATAATTTTAATATTTTGCCCTGTGGTTTGTTCACAGATGGTGAAATAGCTTAGTTCTTGTGCCGTCCTTAGCGGCAAACGATTTCCCAAGTATCTTTCCAACTTTTTTTCCCAACACCGTTTGCATATTGCTGTCTTTTGAGCCTCATCCATCGTTTCATAAATATCGCTTATAAATGTTTTAGGCAAAAGTCATTGCCTGGACTTGCAGTTTTATTTAGTGGCTAGATAACTGCCTGAACATTACAGCCTACGAGCGGCTTCCACATCTGCACATAGTTTCAGGTTGATCTGAGTAAAACCTTTTTCTATAATTTTGCTGCAGATCAAAACATGTTGGTGGGAAAACCCATGACTGTATCTTTGAACTCAATATCTTCTATGTTAGTGGGCGAGAAGTGGGCAACAAAGAAAACAAGGCAAGGAAATCAAAAGAAAAGAAAAAGGATTAAAAAAGAACCACATCAGTCTTGAGGCAAGACAAATCCTAGTGATAAAAGGAATCTTTGAGTAACCTCTAAACCTGTCTGTGCAGATGGAGTGAGGAATTTATGCCATTGCTTGATCAGAGTACACAAAGGTATCCTTCAAACAGGTGTCCATATTAGGGGTTTTTGGGAGGGGGGGGGGTTCTTCTTTATTTGGACTAAAATCAATTTTCTCACCTCTTTGTATTTAGTGAGCAGATCATCAAATGACCTTTACGTCTACAGCCAGCCCCAGAATACCTGGCTGTTTTTGTCCATGACTTCACATATGTCAAGATGGCTGGTTTCCATTAGGCGACGCTGACAGTAAATTCGTGTAGCATTTAATGCAAATATCAAACTACCTGCTCATCAGATGCTGCCTTCCTCAAAGCTTTTTTTAGTCTTTTTTATTTGGTCTTGGATATGAATGTCGTAAAAGGTCACGTACACGGTTTTGGATGCTTGCAGGTGAATGCCTCAGAACATCTCTTTCATCTGAAGAGACATTTATGTGTTGCGGTACAGCGGGCACAAAGAAATGCCTGTAAGTCAGACATACATTTCTGAAGATCTGAAAGATGACAAGGCTCAGCTTGTTCACTCCAGCCTGGCCTGAAACTTGCCTATAACTCGGCGTGCTGCATTATTCAGCCAGTTTGATTTAAATAACTTTGAACAGCAGACCGTGGCGCTCGGCCAGTGGCCTCCAGAGCTGCAATTTGATTTAGTGCTTTTCTTAATGAAACTTTTTAAACAGCATACCATATGGTAAAACTCCCTTCTGCACCATCCACAGAAGAGATTCATGTTTTTACTTTAATGAGCGCGGAAGTTTTTCATGGTATAGATGTTGTGAGGAGACACTGAACGTCGTTTTTAAAGGCTAACGAGCAGTCGATGCGGCTTATAATAGCACAACATAAAGCTCTCAAGTGGGATTTTTGAAAGTAGCCCTATTTTTTTTTTTTTTTTTTCATTGAAGCTCTCAGCATATTTTCGCAGAAAACATTCAGAAAACAGGAGTGGAACGCTACCATCTACATATATATTTATGGCTTTTAGCAGACGCCCTTATCCAGAGCAACTTACAACTAATACAGTCTTACAACCCAAGCAATTGTGGGTTAAGGGCCTTGCTCAGGGACCCAACTGTGGCATCTTGGCAGAGGTGGGATTTGAATCCTAGTCCATCAGGTCCAGAGTCCAGTACCTTAATCCCATAAGTCTAACCTGTCCTACATATCACTTTATCCAGGAAATACATCAAACTTTCAGTTAGAACGACACATGCACCATGGAATTTAAACATAAATAAGCTCACATCACTAGCTGCACACAGTCAAGAGGGAGTGAGTCCACCTGAAGACTAACACTAATTTCCAGATCTGGCAATGCAATATCACCTTTTAAACACTTAACGTTTAAGTGTGGAGACATAACATCAAACTTGGTTCAGCATTTGAGACTGCACAAAGAAGTATGTCCTTATATAGTTTGCATAGCAATTATGCTAACTTAGCAAGTTAATAATGAACACTAGCTAATGTCAACAGAGCTCTTTTCCAACATACCATTTAGATTGTAGAGTTCTGTGTAGCTATGGCAATCTCTGGCTATGAATACTTATCATGTCTAGGTCTTGCCTGACTGACTTGCTTGGACTTGACTTGAGACATGCCTGTCTTTACTTGGGACACGACTGGGGATTCGCTTGTACGGACTTTAGACATGAGGGTCAAAACGTGAGACTTCCACCTTTATTCCCTCCTCTACAGTGGTATATGTAAAGCCAAACGTGTGGCTGTTTTTTGTTTTGTTTTGTTTCAAGCTTGTACGTCACTCTAGATACGAGTGTCTGCCAAATCCCAAATGTTTTGACAGGTATGGCTAATTCGAAGTAAATCGCTAAGAATATGGTGGTGCAAATTGCGACTTTGATCATGAAATCCCGACTGAGTCGTCCTGTGACCAGCGTGGGCCAGCATCCTTTATCGGCAGAGAGCAGCCTCTTAATAAATAATTGCCGCAGGTCATGGGAGTATTTATAAATTGTGTACTCATGTATATTCATAAAACACTGAACTTTAAGCAAGGTAAGGATGTTCAGATGTTTCTTTGCCTGGCAAGGTCGCGCTGCCTCCAGACCCTATACCACCATAACAAGAATCAAGGTGGGAATACACCCTGAACTTGGCAACAATCCCTTGCAGGGAATCACACTCACTCATTTACACCTATGGGCAAATTTCTGCAAGCAGTCCACAGTCAGACAGTAGACAAAGGTGAGTATAAATCAAAATCTCTGCTGAATGGAAACAACACTATATGTAGGAGTCTGTTTTCGCTTAGAGGGGAAGGACCAGTTCCTGCAGCCACATGCCTGAAGAAAATAAACTGGCAATTGGATGAAAAAAAAAATCTGAACCAACTAAATCAACACTATGCTGTCTTACATCCCAGCAGAATGCGTCTTCTGTATTTTACCTGATATTTGGGCTCCCGTCAAACTCCGGGAATACTCAGAGCAAAGTCTCAGCTACTGTTTGGAAACCTTTCAAAGCAGATGCTTCCCGGGGCAGGGGCAGCCATAAAGTACGGCGTCTTGGACAAGGCCAAGTTGTTGCTGGGGGACAACAAGTACTGGCATGAGAGGAACGTAGATAAAGAACAGGAAAGAATTTTAGTGTCAGGGCTGTTGTATTTAATGCCCCAATAGGAGCAGCTGAAACAGCACCACCACTGAGCCTGAGAATTACCTCTGTCTACTCACCAAGACCACAAGACTGTCTGACATTTTGTCAAACCATTTTGTGGTCTCCTCGTTTAAACTATCCTGCAGCATTTCTGAAACCAACATACTGAATTGCGTTTCCTAATGCAGGTTGCGTATTCGGACAAGTAATAATTCATTATTCGGATTCAAGTCTACTGGATTTAATGCAAAGTTTAGAGGATTCTCTTTATATCCCTGTTTATTTTATTTGGATTTCCTTTTATCTACTAATAGGGGAGGGAATCTCTAGGCACCTCACGATTCGATTCGATTACGATTCAAAGGGCTACGATTATCAGTGCATCTCAATTGTTTTTTTTTTTTTCTATGGAGTTTTTTTTCTTTACCCTGTGACTACTTGAAACAAATTTATGGCGTCAAAATGGGTCCTAAAGTTTTGAGGACCAAAAACAGAATCCGTAACCAAAAAAGTGCATTTTGTAATAAAAACCAGTTTGTAAACAGAATATTTCTGTTTGTAATCATCTATTTTGAGTTTAATATTCTTGAATATAAGCTTCCCTGTGTTTATCACTGACCATTTTCCAATCAGGGTAAAAGAGTGGCGTTCTTTCGCTGACGTAGAGGCCTCTGTAGAATGACCGTCAAATCGGGTCCAAAAGTCAAAAACGAGGAACTTTTTGAAGGGAAAGCGAGATAGAGAGAAGTGCAAAGAAAGCGAAAATGGATACTTCAGGAATATTAAACTCAAAATAGACGTTACAGAGCTCAGTTAGTGAGAGCTAATGTTTAAGTTCTTGTGTAAGAACAGAAGCTGGTCTACATGTACAGATGCAAGTGTGCTGATTTATTGACGATTGTTAATCGATTCAGAATCTTTAACGTCCGAATCACGATGCATCTAAAAATCTACCCCTACCCCGAACCCCTACCTCCTAATATCCTCCTAATTTAATATGCTAGATCCAAGGGCTTTGTCCCGGAGGTGCCTTGGTTGGGCACCAGAATAGTCTACAGATCATCAGCGATAATGCAACAGAGAACCCTGTTTTCTGTGACTAACTGGTGTCCCTTGGTAGTCACTGGATATCGAGACCTCATTCAGGTACGGAAACGGTTCCAAAATGTCAAGAACCGAGTACCAGTTAAAAAAGATTAAACCTTTTACTGCTGAAATGATGAACGTCTGGTTTAAAAAGAAAGTACCAATATTTACATTGACCTTTTTTTTCTTCCCTCACAGAGTATAAAAAAAGCATAACGCAAGTAATGATGATGTGGTTTAAATAATAACGTAAAGAATGATACATATTCCCTTTGGACAAAGTGTTTGTAATTCCAGCAGCAATTATGAACAGTAACTGGGAGAAGTTTGGTGTTCCTAAGTCAATGCTTTAGTACATTAAGCTTTATACTTGGAATAGAATTAAGTTGGAAGTAAAACGCTTAACATAAAAGAAGGTTACTCCTAAAGCTGGAATACTGTAGGAAAATAGAAAGATATTCTTTGGATCTAAAATGTTATGTCACTTTTTTGGAATTGAAACATGGAATCGATAAGCAGAGTCAGAATCGATAAGATATCCAAGCCTATTTACTAGAGATGCACAAATTGCAGTGTTCTTATCTTGTTCCAATTTTAAAGGAAAAATCATTATTTCTCGATTCTGACTTTGTCTTTTTTTTCTGACTTTTTGTTTAAGAATTATAAATGACAGCAGCCAGAGACATTTTTAGTCAACTTATTTTTTGATTGCTAATGAAAGATAGCCGGGGCTGCTGGCTTGTACCTTCCTAAAGGCTCTCACTAGCTTTAGCTGTAACCCTTTTGCCTTTGTTAGTTATAAATTCCACATATTCAGTGGGGCTATGCTGTAAATGTCTTACTGAATTTGTTCTTCCCAATGTTTGCCATTGTTTTTCTATAGTTCATTTTTGCCTTCCATGTGTTGTAAACCGCATTCTCTTAAGAGCTTCCCCACTGAAGACAGGACCTTGGCTGCTCAAAGTGCCCTTTGGTGGCTTGTCTTTTTAAGATTTGTGCCAGACCCAATACCGAAACCACCAGGAATCAGCAGTTACTATAGAAGCATTACTGAACAATCCACAAAAGTCCACCAGCTCTGTTTTGAGAATCGTGCAGGAAACCCTTGGAGATGGCATAGCCTAAAGGGAGACCATAAGGCAGGACAGATGAGAACCCTTACTAAAATTCTGCTAGCCTGCTTAAAACATTTAGTAATTGACAGTAACCACTTGTCCTGTATTAAAGAAAACACTTTATTTGTCATCCAATGAAATCACTCTGGCGTGTTAGAATTGTACTTTAAGGGAAATAAAATTGGTTTCCCACTGGCCTGTTACACCAGTGGGTGTAAGTAAAATGAGCAAAAGAAAGGATGAATCTGTGTATCAATGCTTAGCTACTCAGGCCATAGTCTCGGTCGGGATGGGGGAGGCTGTGAACCGTGCCAGCCAGCCGAGAAGCGTGATAATTGAATTGTGAAGAATGCAAATGTGAGATGGTTGCTATGCCTGTGAGCTATGTATTCAGCCTACACCAGGGCTTTGGGTGGAGATTTCGATTCAATAATAATGTTTTGTCCATGTCCACAGCAAAGGCAAGCCAGCAAAACAGTATTTCAGTCACTTCAGTCAATACTGTTGTAAGATGGTAAAATATCTACTGTGCAAACATGATCTTCATACTCGGACCTCCACGAGAATTCGGTAGACTTCACCAGTAAATGCCATGCATGATATGTTTGCTCTCTGTTGGTGAGCATCTGTGCAAAGCAAGTTTAACATGGTGGAATGGTCTCTAGTAAAAGCCGAGAAGCAAAATGCCACCTCCCGCTGCTTCAGTTCATCCCTTGCTGAATGCACAGCCGCCTTAGTCTGACAGGAGGCTAAATGAAGCACCCCAGAGGCAATGGTGTGAAAATGTCAATCAAAGAAGAAAACCCCGCTGTTTGGTTCAGCCTTTCTTATTACCAGTGAGTGAAGGGAGTGGTTTTTCTTCAAATGATGTACAAATTAGCCTGCAGTTTTCTTTCTCCCCTTTGGGGACCTGAGACCACAGTGGTAGCAACCAATAAAATGCCACTGTGAACATTGAAGGCATTCTTTGAAACTGGCAAAATGCGTTCAGTTCTAGCAACAAAGTGCTATTAATCTTGGATAGCAAAGTCTGTTGAGATGACGGCTTGTATTGCAATGCAACACAGTCTTAAGTTACAGTCAAATGATAGATATTTATTAGTTTCCTAACCAAAACATTATTTAATTATTTTTAAATGACTGCTATTGCATACATTTTGAAGCATGTTTAGAAATCGAGGAAGAATATGGCTCGTCCGTGACCATGTCTTTTAACAACATGAACGAAACACATCTTTTTTTTTTTTGGCATGAGACTATGAATCAGCATCAAAGTATGACATGAAAGGAGAAAATAAAACGGTGAGAGTGGGAGCACATTGCTAATGTTAACGGTAACAAAACTTGCTTTAGATATAATAAATCCTACAAATGTATCTGGCGCAAAATTACCAATACATTTGTGCTGTGTGCATTTACATGCTCTTAATAATCTGGTAAATGCGGACCAGATTTTGTCAGTTATTTGACTGATTAGAACACTCTGGGTTTGCACCACTCGGGCAGTAATGAAGTTTCAGATGTAAATGTCAAACAATAATAATTAAAGAATGAAATTCTTTATTTCCCTTTAGTTCTGGGGTTGCCAGATCCTGTGTGGGAAACAAGCATCCGGGTCTATGGAAAAAAAACAGACAAAGTGAAGTTTCTTTGAATGAGAGGATGTGGCAAATTGGAAATAAAGTTGTTTTGATTTCTAAAGTATTCTGTTTACATGACCACTGGAATAATCAGATACCTGGAGAAATCAGATTATGGTTGGATTATTAACTTCATATTAAATGCACTCACTGATAAAGGTATGGCTTCTAAACTTCTTTAGTGCTGTTACTGTCATACAAGGACTATCCCAGATCTGATTTGGTTATGGTTCTTGAGAGGGCGGGGTTGTTCCCTGAGACAGCATTTAATGTAGATGAAAATTAGGTACGAGATTGTTTTGCTCTGACGCTCCCACAGTACAGGATGTGTTTTTAGATAAAAGAATGATGATATTTATGTTGATTTTTCTCCATCGGATCTCTGACTTTTAGATAATCCAGGATTTCAAATATTAGCAAACTTTTGTCTTTCATAGTCCATCCATCCATCCATCCATCCATTATTTTCTGCTTAATTCATACGTGGTCACAGGCCAGCCGGTGCCCACCCAGCAACTTTGGGTGCCCATGGATCGTAGGGCACACAGTCACACACTAAGGGCCACTTTAGAGACACCAGTTCACCTAACACGCATGTGTTTTTATTGTGGAAGGAAACCCACGCAGACACAGGGAGGACATGCAGACTCCACACAGAAAGCACCTAAGCCGCTCCACCTTGGGATCGAACCCGGGACCTTCTTGCCGTGAGGTGGCTGTGCTGCTTTTTTTTTGAGAACTGTGATAGGCTCTGTTTTTCACCTCACCTCCGGCACAGCCTTCTCATACAACACGTAGACAAAGCCATCTGAGCTCTAGCATGTTGCTCTTCAAAGACCTGCCAGGCTCTTCCTCATACTGCAGTTGGTGGGTGTTAATGCGAGAGGCAACGGTACACAGGAACAAGACTCGACCTGCTGGAAAACACCTTCGCTTCATGATTTACCCCATTCCTCTTAATCAAAGGTCATCTCTTGGGAACTGAACCAGGTTTTGCTTCTGCTCTGCTCATATTTCCATTAATCTGTCCTCCCTATCCCTTTTCCCCCTCCATCATCATTTTTTCTTCTTTCTCTTCCTCTCGTTTTCTTTCTTTTGTCTCCATTTGCCAGTGTCAGATGTAATCCCTCAATATGCTGAACCACAAATAGAATATACATGCCCTCGTGGCCGCTCACGAAGCATAACTTCATAATTCAGTGTCGTATTAAGCCCTCTGTCATTTCAGATTGATTTCAGGGTGTCAGACCTGCATGCCAGTAGTGCAATTATTCAGCAGAGACAGCCGAACAAAGGCTGCAGAAAAGGGACAGAAATGTCCCGTTTGAACTGACTGAATTTTTCATTGGAATAGCGTGTGCATGGAGACTAGCGCTCGACTCTTACGGGATTTTTCAAAGCGGATGTTGATGTTGATGTCAGGCGTTTTTTTTTTTTTTTTTTTTTTTTTTTTTCCCCTCTCCTCTTTAGTCTGGGTCACGATCCTCAACATTATCACAATGATTATTCTTGTTGCTTTTTTATGACTAATTTGTAGTTGATCACAGAAACCAACTAATTTATCTACAGATTAAAATCCACAGAAGTACAGGAAAACAACTTCGAAACAGAAGTATGTGTAGAAATCGAAACATGAAACGATTAACGATTGCAACGATTAATGGTCTTAGTCGACAACTTGGTTGTAGATTAATTTGATAGTCAATTAGTCAGTGACATCATAACATGTTTCCGGCTCTGATTAGGAACGTATTTATATCACTGCTTAACGGAGAGTCAACAAAAGTATGACATCAGCCTCAGTGACTCAAAATCAAAAGGTTGCCAGTTGCATCTCTTGCAAATCCATTCTTAGTTGGCATGGGAGCATGTCCTCCATGTTAAAGGAAAGCAAACGTGCCATTTTTTTTTTTTTGTTAGGTAATGTTCAAAGCCATTGTACTTCACGGTATAAGCTGTAATACATTCTCTTTTAAAATGCATGTTCTTGTTGTTTTAACGTCGAGGTCACAGGCGCATTTAAACAGTTTCCTGCTTACCTTGAATTTCCTGGGAACATTTCGGAACGGTTCCAGGAGGTAGGTCTCCATGAAAATAAAGGGCAGCTGGACGAAGGGTAACTGTTAAAATGGAAGATTTATACAAAATCATTCAACGTTTAACTGTTCATAGAGACAAACGTTCACCACTCTTTACCGAATCTGAACACACCTCATGTTCCTGGCTGGACATACAGTTCCAAAATTCCAAGAACCAAGCTCCCATTAAGAAAAAAGGATACCGCCGTATTGAGGAAGCATCTCTCTGGTTTGGTTAGGTTCCGCGATAGCATTAGCAGAAAATTCTTTAAATGCACTTTCAGAGAAAAAGCTAGATACAGAATGTTTGGAAAGCAAGTTTCTCCTCTAAATTGGCAAAACATCTGAAGCAGTGTATTGTGTTCAACCACCTGTGGTCTCCTAGAGCAAATGCTGCGTTAGCCAGACAGTCTAAAACCCAACATGAACGAATAATGTGGCTTAATGTTCTCGATCAAGGACCTAGGAAGACAAATTTCTCTGTTACTACTGGTGATAAGTAATATGTACTAGAAAAGTGAGGAATCTGTAATCTAAAAGAAAAGTAATCATTTTGATATTAAACTTCCATCCCAGTTAAACCTATTTATTTATCTATCTTACCCTCTGGACCAGATGTTTATCATTTCAGCAGTAAAGAGTACTTCTCACCAGTAGTAACTGAAATAAGTTTGTTGTTTCTCTGTCACTGCTTTAATATATTAAGCCACAGAAAGCTTTTTACATGTAATAGTTTTAAATAGGAAGAAACAAGCATAATGTAAAATGACTAGTTTGATTTACTTTATACTTTATACCCAGTTTTTTGAGCATTTTTGAATCGAAAAGGGAATTCAGTGACAAAAAATAAAACAGTAAATGTTTTTATCTTCTCATAAATGGTCCCACTCACTGAATCTCAGCATATTTTTAGTCACGGTTTATGAGCTACAAGTTTTATTGCAAGAAACACAGTTTCAGAGCATTTTCCTCATTGTTTTTGAATATCGGCCTCCTGAGTGCAGATATCGGCCGATGCTAATTATTTCTATATGGCATTAATCAGCCCGATTTAATCTGCGTGTCCGTATTAAATTTAAAATGATCTTTAATACGGACACACCGAGCGTGTCGTCTTGACTGTTTTACCCAGCATTCATATTAACAACATTTACTGGACCAGTACATTTTAGATCACATATATAAAGTATAGATTAAACAAAAAAAAAATACATTTGGGTTTGGTGCACTTTCTCAAGCATACAGACACCCTGCCGCTGCGGCTGACTGAAAAAGTTCAAGCTCTCATGGCTAAATTGCTGAATATCTTTTAAAATCTCATTCTGTGTAAGTGGTCCCATAATGTGCACAGTCTGCGTGTTCATTGGCTGTTGCTGATGCTCGAAAACACCAGCATTTTGGCCTGATATATCATCCAGCCACTAATGGAGACATATGGTGTTTTTCGTTTGTTTGGGGTTTTAAGCCGGTCTTGCAGCTGGTGTTCGTCTTGGTTTGGAATTTGCTTTCACGCTTCCTCAGAGTCATCTATCTACGACTCTGCGAACAGGTGGGCCCTGTCGATGGTTTCTACTGTGTGCATGTTTGTGTTTGTGAGTGCGTGTGTGTATGGAAGGGCGCATGCTTCAGTAGAGGGTGTAGGGGTCAAGGCCTTATGCTAGTGAAACAGCGGAAGTGATTAATGATTTATTGGGTCTGTAATCACCTTATGTGTCAGGGTGCTGCTGTCCAGATGGTCCTGCTGTTAAGAGGTACAAATTACACACCAGAGCCAAACTCTGTTCTTTAACTCTGTAGTCCTTTGTTTAGCGCAAACTACTGGAAGTTTGGCACCACACAACTCCGTATCGAAGATTTGCCAAAGTTTTTATTGCTGTGTGGAGATTGCATGTCTGTGTGGCTTTACTCCGGGTGCTCCGGTTTTCTCATACACTCCAAAAACATGCATTAGGCTAACTGGTTGAGCTAAGTAGGTCCAATCTGAGTATTTCTGACTAGTTACATGCCTTTAAATAGGGAGTGATGCTGCAAGCAACATTCAACCATAAATAAACCAAAGTTACTGTGTGACAAATTGTTATCTCCAGATGGGTCATAGCTTGTGTGTGTGTGTGTGTGTGTGTGTGTGTGTGTGTGTGTGTGTGTGTGTGTGTGTGTGTGTGTGTGTGTGTG